>JASVEL010010221.1:0-103018 GCA_032618575.1 Nicotiana noctiflora
CTTGATTTGTCTAAGCTGGTATTAGAGGATACACAACTACTTTAAAAGATATCAAGTTTACATTAGCCTACATGTGTTGCAAGTTGACTTTCATACGCATGTGAAACTTATGAATTTCGACTCATGATAACTGCACTATCTAAAGAACAAAAAGCTTTATCAATTAAGAAGACTTAAAAAGCGAAAAGATAACCTGATGACGGAACACAATGAACGCCAGGCCAAAGAACACCAGTATGAAAGGAAGCAGAAATGGCGTGACCACAGCATAGACAAGGCCCAATAAGAAGTATAATTGTATCTGCGGTTCTCCAGTGTTGAAACCAAGGCTTCCAGCATTCATTGCCTTCTTTCTATCATTTTCAGTCTTGACCAAGAAAAAGTTCTTAAAGTGGAAGATTATTAGTGGCTTCAGCCTTAAGATCTCTCCAGCAATACCAGCCCATCCGTCAACCATTATGTAAGTTATGAAGAAAGTTGCTTTCATTGGGATAGCAACACCAATTGTTTTAGGAATTCTGCAGCAAAAGACAGAATCTTGTAGTGTTTAGGAAACATATTATTCAAGTAAATGATAGAAAAGATCCGGAAATTGGAATAAGGAGAGCTAGTACTATCATGTATGTGTTAACACACTGCAACGTAAATGTCATAGCAGAATTCACTGGAATCAGGGGCCTTGAATAGATATTAGAGACATATTTCCTCATTGAAATGCTTGACGAGACACAATGAGAGTTGCTGCAATTTGTCCGCACATTGTATTAGCTAGCCAAAAAAAAAAAGGATTCCAATTTTGCGCTTGTCCTTATTCATAACCATTGATTTCAAGGTTCTGCTTTCTAGTACTATATTAATTCAAGAGTGACACTGCAAGGTTTAATACAATAGTTTCTAGCTTGCTTGATGGAATTTATTCCTTCATAAAAAGAAATAAAGAGTGATAAAAATGCAATAATGACACTTCAACTTACTCATTTGCTGACTGATGAAGAAAAGTTTTTAGCTGTTCGAATGCAGCTCCTGCAATTATGCTCCCAAGAAAGACATTCACAAAGTTAAAGATGTAGTATTTAGATGCAGATCTTCTTTCCAGAGCTGATATACTTTCCCAGCCCTCAAATTTGGACATCAGCATCAGTATCCTTGGTAAAACTATGAGAAAGATCTTCAAAGCAATCCCAGGTAGAAAACCTTGGATGAATGACTTGACGAAAGGTCTGCACGACAGATTTGGTGGAATTATTAGTACAAAGACCTAAGCATAAAATGAACAACCATACATCCATTTAGTAGAGCATTAATGAATTACTGCTTCAATTCTGATCTATTCATGACATTTCAATCTTCATGCTAGGATGGGCAAACACCACATGAGCAGTTTTAACAACAGCAGCAACATATCCAGTATAGTCCCACAAGTGGGGTCAGGGAGGGTAATATGTACGCAGACCGTACCTCTACTCTGTGGAGGTAGAGAGGCTGTTTCCGAAGACCCTCGGCTCAAGGACAAAATAAAAATGAACAGTATCAACAAGCAGTAACAATAGTGGTATAGTAAAATAATTGAAGCGAAAGAAATAACAGGTAGACACATAACTCAAC
The DNA here is from genome assembly GCA_032618575.1 of Nicotiana noctiflora. Classification (NCBI taxonomy): domain Eukaryota; kingdom Viridiplantae; phylum Streptophyta; class Magnoliopsida; order Solanales; family Solanaceae; genus Nicotiana; species Nicotiana noctiflora. The sequence goes on from JASVEL010010221.1 coordinate 1,606, forward strand.
AAACAAAAATGCAAGTCTAATACTACCGCCATGAGAATGGCAAAGGAATACACTCAACTACCCCTAACCTTCTACCCTAATCATCAACCTCCACATCCTCCTATCAAGGGTCATGTCCTCCATAAGCTGAAGTCGCGCCATATCCTACCAAATCACCCCACCCCAATACTTCTTAGGCCTACCTTTACCTCTCCTCATGCCCACGACGACCAATCTCTCACACCTGCTCACAAGGGCATTTGCATCTCTCCTCTTCACATGCCCATACTATCTCAACCTCCCTTCTCGCATCTTGTCCTCCACGGGGACACTCCCGCCTTGTCCCAAATAACTTCATTCCTAATCATATCTCTCCTAGTGGTATCGACGATCAAAGCTCAAATGAATCGTCAATATATCATCTCCTCTGTTAAGTCGTTCTCCCAACAAATATTCTCTTTAGAAAGGAAATGTAATTCACCACATAAGTTGCAGGACTTCTGTCAAGCAACTCTTGTGTGAATAATGGCCTATCGACAGAACTGGTTAAGACTCCATTTTCAATGAAAAGTAAATAATACTCTCTTAAATGCTAAGTTGCGCGGACTCTTCGATTTTGATGCCGTCCCCGTTCCGATACGAGACCGGGACAGGAGCGGGAGCGGGATACGTTCCGGATACGGTCAACTGACCTCGGACACTTTGACCGGAGTCCATCGACAAATTTGGAAGAAAAATTGAGATTTTAATTTTTCGAAATAAAAAATTAAACAAATTTAGGAGAATAAAAGAATAATGTCCATCTTGGAGAATGAAAGATTGAATTATACAATATTCATCTAAGTTTTTCACAAAATATCTCTCAAAATTTACAATATTTTCATAGCTCTATTTTTTATTAGCCGAATCCCCGCACCCGTATCCCTATCCGGATCCGCATCCCCGAATCTTAAAATTAAGATTTTGCGAAATCCGATACTCGGATCCGTCCCCGTATCGGATATCCGCACCCGAGTTCGAGCAACTTAGCTTAAATGTACAAAAGGAAATATGCACTATTAAGCATGATTATCCAACCTTCAAAATTTGATCACGTTAAGCGAAGTCCTATGCATCATTATACATTAAGATACCAGAGCATTTAATTTTCTACAATATTTAGATACCGGACCATTTGTTTCGCTATCAAACTAATTTTAGCACCATTTTGAGAAACTCATACAAATAGATGTACAAAAATATCATAGCACTTGAATAAGTAAGAGATAGAGCAAATATTGAAACTGAGAGATAGTGGATCGGAATAAGACTATAATGTGGCATACTCACATGTCAATGATAACTTTTAGGAATGGCGCTACTTTCCTGATCCCCTCAATAGTTGCAAGTGTTTGGACAAATGTGATGGGAATCATGAAGAAGAATGTCAGGAAAAAGAAAGCAACACCGATTATGAGCCTCCTAATTGTTAAAGACACATAGGGAATCGCCAGGTTTCTCCAATATACATCACGCGGCTCTGGAGCCCATTCAGTTAACCACAAAGTCGGATTTCTTGACTGCTGAGTTTGAGCACAAACAGCAGCACCCCACCGTGTTTTAAACGAGACAAATGCCGCCGGCATGATAGATTTTGGGTCATTTTTAACCCGCTCTCTCTCTTCAGCTATCTACATGTAAAGCAAGAAATTAAGACATAGGTAAAACTAAAGCTAATCTACAGTAATAGCAATAAAACCAAAAAGGTGACAAGCTCAAAATATACATGATTAAACTACAGGGCTTTTTTTTTCAATTAACAGAAAGGCATGGATGCCTGAAAGCACAGAATTTTCTAAAAGCTTCCAGTCTGAATTTAAGAAAATTCTTATTATTTCTAACCAAATAAAAGCATTTGGTACCCATGGACCATGCAATGTCAAAAGTAGTTGATAGAGGACTATATAAGACACTTTCACGAGTGGTTTGAGAAAGAAGTAGAGATCAATCAACATGACAGTTAGCAAAGCTTACTCAAGATTGGTTACCTCTTTCGATAGCCTTTCAACTTCAGCAGTCTGATAGTCGATCGCATCCACTTTATTTCCAAAAAGACGAAGAAAACCAGTCTGCGAGTTGAGAAGGAATATAAAAATACAAGTTATGCTTGAGGTAGACAGAGAAATAGTGGAGCATCATAGAATGTTTCAAGATATCCCGAAAGAGAAATAGTGGAGCATCATAGAATGTTTCAAGATATCCCGAAAGAGAAATAAATACTCCAAACTATACATACCTTCATCATGGGCCGATTTGATTGATTTCTAGAATACTTTAGTTGGTAATAGTCAAGCCAATTTTGCTTACTCTTCTTCTCCTTGACCAATTTTGCTAGTTTGTTGGCGTTGTAAACAACCTGCAGTACGACCCAACTAAATGAATAAAGATAAAGAGTTTTTATTAAAATTTAAACTGCGATTAACAATTTGAAACAAATCATCCTATTAATTGTATGATCTGGCATACAAGTGACTTCTCATGAAGAGAAGAGATAAAATACATTTATGACCATAACCAGAAAGCCTGATCGTTGAAAAGTTAGGTTCTTCAAGGAAAAAAACATTTCTAAGCAAGAGGGTAACAAGCTTTCAGAACTTGACAAAACTGGTGATACATTAATTTTCCAGAAGAGGTATATATCATTGTCTATAAGATAAAATCTCCATGTACAGAAAATCTTATAGAAAAGGTTAAATATATACCATCCTTATTGGATGGTTCAGCATTTTATTTCCTTGTCTTTACTGGTTAAAACTCAAATCTAGATCCATGAAAAAACATTGTTTTACCATTTTGTTACAATCTCATCTATATCTACTTTTATTTGGAACGGGTTACTTATGACACCTAAAATATCCTCACTAGACATTATCCGTGGTTGCGAGTAAAACAGAATGAGATGGTCTTGAAGAACTGAATTTTACTCTCTTGTACATTTATCGTATAAAACACGACGGTATCATCCCATCTTCTATTCTTCCTCCCTTTCTGAATTATATCTATCTTTTTTCTGAGAAAGACAACAATGTCTGCAAATGGTAATCCTATATTTCTTTGACATATTTCTTAGAGATGAAATCTCAAGATGGCAAATATCCAGTAATCACAAGATGCAGTACATGATTACCCAATATTCAAAAGGAGAGGAAAAATATGTACAGAGCAGACGCTTACAACTCGAAAGAATCTTAAATCCATTTTTAGAAAAAGAATAATACAACACAGTTCTGTCGCAGCTAAGGTGAACTGACGTAAATGAGAGTGTTCACAAGACAATAAAAGGCTAAATCTCTATCAACAATTGCACTCCTAAGTTGCATATATCATATACATGTACCGTCAAGTACGAACCTGGTGTGTGAGGTAATGATCTGTATGATTAACCAGGAAAAAGTGCTCGACACATTCACCAACTGATTCATGAGTGTCAGGTGGAACATTTCTGACAAGGACCTGAGAACAATCAAATTTTAGCTTACTAAATGATGTAAAAAGATTTTCTGTCAGACAGTGCTCAAAATTGCAGTAGGAAGTTGTTATCGGGACTATCAAGTATAACTGGCCAAAATACATTAGAAATTGTAGCATATCAATAATGAGAATCACGATCATTTCGGAGATGTTCCTGAAGTGAGCAAGTCAGAACCATTATGTGTCAAGAGATATAAGAGTATTCCCACAACTAGTTGATACAAAGAAAAAAGAATTGCTCAATAAAACCCATACAGGAATACTCACTTAACTCTACTGCTGAATAATTTACCACACGCATCAACTTTCTTCTGGTCAAGGAATTGACCAACAGTTAAGAAGAAATGGCAAGAACTTGAAAATTAGAGTCTCTTTAATGAAGCCCATCATATCAATAACATGAATATGATAAGGACCAATTCAGAAAACAGACCAAAACTTTAAATTCCTCTGTGGAACCAAATATTAGAAGAGAAGATTTATGAGGCAAAGAAAAATAGGTTCGCCTTTGTAAAGTCAATTCATAAATTTCAGAAGATCGTCGCCACATATTTAGGTAATTCAAACAAACTACACATATCATGAATGTAAAAATATTTAAACTTTCAGTTCTTCTATTTTGAACAGTTAAGATTTTAAAAAAGAAAAACTAGCCATTACAATTCTATCTACGCATCAATTGTTACATTTATAAGTTTCCATGTAAGAAAGATTATATATTCTAGTCTACACATCAATTGAACAAGAGGGGTTGCTCTGATGGTAAGCAACCTCCACTTCCAACCGAGAGGTTGTGATTCGAGTCTCCCCAAGAGCAAGGTGGGTAGTTCTTGGAGGGAAGGATGCCGGGGTCTATTTGGAAACAGCCTCTCTACCTTAGGGTAGGGGTAAGGTCTGCGTACACACTACCCTCCCCAGACCCCACTAAGTGGGATTATACTGGGTTGTTGTTGTTGTTGTTGTTGTCTTTGAACACTAGATCCAGAATGGAAACTTGTAAATAGTTCATACTGAAGAATTTCAGAGTTTCAATTTCACATACTGTAAATTGATCAGGACGCCGTTTTTCAGACGCAAGAAACAGCAACCTCATAGCTGCAACTTTTGCATACTCCCTTTGTAAGACATAGCATGTCCAAACTGTAATGGCATAGGCCATAATGATATGAGTCCAAAACCTGAAACATCCAATGTTCAAGACAAGTAATTGCAGGAAGCAGTCTATATAGGTGTGAAAAATAAAGCAACCAGAAACATACTGCAACGTACAGCAAACAAGTAACAACGAAGAATAAGTTTAACACATTTTTAATGAGAAATATGGACTCCAATCCACACAAGAAGTGAAGCTCCTTTTATTTTTTTTGATAAGCCATATGAATTGTTCGTCATAATGTTCATAACATATGACAAGTTTCCTGGCCCAAGAAAGGGAAACAACTTCTTGGAATCGTAAGAATAGCCTTATAATAAAACAAGACAGATACAAAATGTGCATTTTTCAAAGTGTAGACATAGAAGGCTACAGGTTTAGAACCTAGGACCAAAAATATGCTGTATCATATGTGTAGGTACAAGAATAAGAGTTGGTAATGATGAGTCTATTTAATCAAACACTTAAAAAAAGAAAAAAGTGTCTAACCTTTGTGATCCGAGTGGAACATTTGAAATGGAGAGCTTATCAACGTCACTGTAAGTAAACCCGGACTTTCTAAGAGTGCTATTTGTCCAATGAACAGGTACTAGTACAGTAAAAGAAAGCAATGTAATAGGAACAAAAATTTTTAGCCTGCAAATCAGAAGCCATAATTGACATCAGATATTCAGTTCCTCAGTGTAACTCAATAAATCAGCAAAGGAAATACCCTTTGCAATAGAAAAGGAAAGAGCTGGATAGTATAAATTATAAATGATTAAACAAATCCTGCATTGTAGAAGTTTTTTTTTCCTTTCAAAACTGAATCTCATAAGGCCATCTTTCATAAGAAGGAGAAAGAAAAAGAAATCAATACATTTGTCTTATCTCCCACTCCCCTTCTCATCACTTTTCCATGTAAAGAGGAAGAGATTATTGCAAATATGTGCCTTGCTCAACAGTCTTTCTTTAACAAGATTTACGCCAGAGATATAGAGATGACCACATAGAAAAGGTTAATTGAGACACTACATCTGTATTTCTCCTTTTTCTTTGCCTTTAAGATAATCATATTAAAGGTCCGTGTTGAATGTGATCAACTAGTACATGGATTTACATTGAAGTCATTTCCAATAAGTTTCAATTAAAAAAGAAAAAAACTATAGTTCGCTCTATTAAGGTATAAAATGAATTCAGTGCTTTCCTTTTAAAGCATGATGCATCTCTTCCCACTACTATTGAAAGAGGAACTAAAAGTCACTAAACACGTACTACTTGATACTGCAACAGCAAGATATATATTGAAACAAATTGTATAACTAATTCCAAAGGCATACCCTAGCAAGTAGATCCGTAAATAAACAGCAGAGTCCAGTCCTGCATGGTCAATGAGCTCAAGTTCAGGCATTTTCAGTGCATCCGGCACCCAGTTCAGAAACCTTATATATGCTCTCCAATCCAAATTAACAATTTTTTTGACAAATGCACCGGACTGTGTCGCACTATTTCTCAAACCCATAAGATACCATTTTGGGAAGTACACTCTGTCGTTGAGTGGTTGGAGCCGCAGAATTGCAAATGCCAAAAGGAAGATAAATGCTGAGAGAATATTTATAGCTGCAGAAACTCCTATATCTCCCAGTGTTGCCATCTTCTACCTGTAAACAAAAGATATTAAGTCTCGTGCTTGGATGATCAAATGATTCAAATTTATCTCAATCCTATATTAATTGGGGTTGGCTATCTATATTGAATAATTCTTTATCCATTTGCTCTAAATTTCTATGTGAGCTTAGGCCTTACATGCACTTCAACAGAACTCTGAAAATGTAGACTATAAACGAATGTACAATTGTATATTACAGACCAGATGATAAAATATCAGCGACAATAGCACTTACCATCAGCTTTTTACACATTTATGCATGACTAATTATCGTTTATAAATTCATGAATTGAAAAAAAAAATACAATGGGAAATAGTTGATAAGCTTCTCATTTATTTTTTGATAAACTAGTAATGATAAAAGAAAAAGACAACAGATTATAGCCCCGCAGAGATGCATATATAAGCACTGGTGCATACACATATATTAAGAAATTAATTGATTAGGATTAGGGAAGCACAAAAAGAGAAAAACTAACAAACTTCATCGAACTAAACAACCAAATTTTTTAAAAAAAATAGGAGACAAATGTTGTGAAAACCCATTAATAGATCATGCGGAAACACTTAAAATACAAAAATACGAAACCTATTTCATACACTCACGAGAACTGAAATGCATGAAACGAAAAAAAACATAGATTGTGAGAAACCTTTTCGGATTACAGAGCTGAAGCTGCTTCTGATTACGGAATTTTAAAACCCAGCAATGAAAAAAACTAAAATAGAAGAGAAAAGCCAAAGCTGATGGTGCAATGACACAGGAGAAAGTAACAGTTGCCTATCGGAGAGTGTAGGGATTACTTCATAACACAATGAAAGCTACGAACATTCCTGATTTAATTCTCGTTTCTTCTACTGTTGATTCCTTTTTTCCTTTCCAAAATTTAAAGTGCGTGTTCCATAAGTTTGCGAGATTCGCCATCCTCCTTTGGATGAAAGGCCACGTCAGTAGTTAATAGGAGTAACTTAATAAGGACCTTATTATAGTAAAAATGGCACCGTATAGCCGGTTTTCGGACTCGTCAATTAAAAATAGTCGTTGTTTGTTAAGTTAATAAAAATATCCACCATTTTGCTGCAATAGAGACCGGTCCAGCATAATATAATGGAGTTCGGTGCACTTGTGTATGAACTCCAGCATATTATGCTGGACCAGTATACTAGGAGACTGGAGCACTGATGCCCAAACTCCAGTAAATTATACTGGACCATTATACTTGTTGGAACTTCGGTATATTATGTTGGAGTACTATTATGCTGGAGTTCCAGCATACTATCCTGGAACTCCAGTATAATATGTTGGAGTTCAAGTATACTTATATATTGGAACTCCAGCATAATATACTGGAGTATTTTCTGGGTTTTGCACAGTGTTTTCGCTCAGATTTATCTTTACATAAAAACTGGCTAAATTTCAATAACTTTTGAAATTGGGCTATTTTTGAACTACCAATTATAAATCTGACTATTTTTAAAAATCTCCCACGATATATAATGAGTTAAGAGCCTAACTAATAGTTAACTAACTAATATAGCCGTTAGGCATCTAACTAACTAACTAACTGAAACTGTAAAATGATTATTTTACCCTTCCATCTAATTATGTTACACCTTTCTCTACATATATATATATACTAAAGGAAATGGATTCAGCGACAGATTTTACTAGCGAGAAATTTAAAAATAGCCAAATTTATCGTTGGCCGTTGAAAAATAGCCAAGTTTCAAAAGTCATCGAAATTTAGACACTTTTTATGTAAAGAAAAATCTTAGCGAAAACAATGTTCAAAATACAGAAAATACACCCGCAAATTTTCGGGAGTTCCAGCATAAGTATGCTTGAACTCTCGCAAATTTTACGGGAGTTTTAGGATAACTATGTTAGAACTCCTGCAAATTTTACAGAAGTCCAAGCATAATTATGCTGGAACTCCCGTATATTTTACGGGAGTTCCAGCAAGTATAAATATCCAATATAATATACCGGAGTTTGGAGCACCGGTGCTCCAGTCTCCCGCAAATTTTACAGGAGTTAGCAAAGTATATCGGTCCAGCATAATATGCTGGAGTTCGTACACAAATGTACCAGAACTCCCGTAATTATACGGGATCGGTCCCTGTTACAGTAAATAGTAACTATTTTTCATTTACTTCGTAAATAGTGGCTATTTTTCGATAGCCAGCCGTAAAAGTTGCTATGCCACGCGATTTTGACATTTTACTAAGGAGTACCAAAATCCATTGCTAAATTGAATTAATGACGAACTTCTCCGTGGATAACATATATAGTCATAAATAAGATTTTAGCAATATATTTCCCATCTATCATTAACTATAAGCACAAAATTTTTGTGCCCAACTTAGCTATAAAATTAATTATGTCACTACTCCGTCACTGCGAGAATATGATGGGTGAATCCTCGAGGGTTCGAGGCATTAGAATATGATGGCTATAAAATTAGTTATGTCACTACATTGACTTCACCAGAACGCATTCGAACAAAATCTACGTTCCTCCAACAACTCAGTTATTGCGGATTAAGAATTTAAAAGAAACAGAAAGGCAGCTTTTCTAACTTCCAAGACAATAGCAAAATAATAACATTTCCAAGTTTATTACTGAAACTTTAGCACATCTGAGTAACTTTTGGTATTGCTACAAAGTAAAATTACAATAGGATCAAAAGTTCTATCTTCCTAAGCATGTATTCTTGAATGCATGTGAATTACTTGGTGCCTCCTACTTCCAGCTTTGCGCATAATATGATTTACTCGTTAACTTCAATTTATGTGAAATAATTGGGAGAAATTTAAAAATAGTCAGATTCACAACTGGTCATTCAAAAATAGCCTAGTTTGAAATTTAGTCACTTTTTACGTAAAGATAAATTTGAGCGACAATACTGTTCAAAATTCAGAACATATATACCCGCATATTATGCGGGAGTTCCAGCATAAGTATGTTTGAACTCTCGCATATTATACGGGAGTTCCAGGATAACTATGCTGGAACTCCCGTATAAATTACTTTAATTCAAGTATAATTATGATGGAACTCCCGTATAATATACTGGAGTTCCAGCAAGTATAAATGTCTGGTATAATATACTGGAGTTTTGAGCACCAGTGCTCCAGTCTCCCGTATAATATACAGGAGTCAGCAAAGTATACCGATCCAGCATAATATGCTGGAGTTCGTACACTAATGCACCAAACTCCCGTATATTATACGGGACCGGTCTCTGTTATAGTAAAATAATGGCTATTTTTCATTGACTTGGTAAAAGCTGACTATTTTTTATTGACCAGTGCAAAAACTGGATATACCGTACTATTTTGACGAAATAATTGCTTCGTTAGTCTGTCCCAAAAAAATAATGACACATTATATATTTAAAAATAATTTTTCTTTAAAATTCTTATTCACCCTTAATGCTTTGATTTATAATCATACAAATGAATATAACTTGTTTCAAACTCTATAAGCTAAATGTAACAACCCGATCGGTTGTTTTACATTCTAGAATCTCGTTCCCATAAAAAAGATTTTTCATAAGTGCTTTTACTATTTTATGACTTGCGGGGATGGTTAGTTCAGGATTGGAAAGGCTTCAGACTGAAATCAGAACACTTGGTTCTTTAAAGTTGGCAAAAAGGCTAAGTTTGACTTAGGTCAACGCTTTAAGCAATTGACATCGGAATCAGGATTTGACGGTTCCAATAAGTTCTTATGATGATTTTGGACTTGGGCGTATGTTTGGATCAGGATTTTGGTGAGCCGGGAACGTTTTGGCACCTAATAGTGAAAGTTGCTTCTTTGAAGATTTTTAAAGTTATTTAAATTTGGTTTGGAGAAGGTTTTTGTGATATAGTTCTATAATGTCATTTAAAACTTGCACGCAACATTTGGTATCATTGCAAGTAGCTGAAGTACGTTTCAGCGCATTGGGAGCAAATTGAAGAACTTAAAGTTCATATTTTGATTCAATTGGTTTGGGGTGTGATTCTCAGTTTTGATGTTATTTGGGGCGTTCCGAGAGTTCGAGCAAGTCTGTTTTATGATTTCAACATTATTGGTATATTCGGACAAGACTCCGAGTGCCTTGGGTGTCAATCGGACGAGGCTCAGACCAAGTTGGACTTGAGAAGCACCAGACTTCTGGTGTAATCGCACCTGCGAGGCAATGGCCGCAGGTGCGAGCTCGCAAAAGTGAGCCAAAGAGCGTAGAAGCGGCCTAGCATGGGTTTTCTAGCCATCGCAGAAGTGGAATACGAACAGCATTTGCGAGGGCGCAGATGCGAAAGCAGTCCTCGCAGGAGCGGACAGAGTCGCAGGTGCGCGCCTTTTGTCACCGGTGCAGATACGCATGTGCGATGGCCTGAGCATAGAAGAGAGAGGAGGCAGCCTGTCTTTGGTCTGCACCTGCACAATTTGGTGCACATAAGCGAAATCGCAAGTGCGGTAATGGCACCGCAGGTGCAAAATCCAGAAGACATACCACTTCATTTAATACAGGACTTAGGCATTTTTGACTTATTTATTGCATTGTTTGGTGATTTTTGGAGCTCTTAGAGAGGAAATTTCATTTAAAACTTTAAGATAAGTAATTTCTACTAACTATGAGTTAAATACATAGTTTAAGGGTAGATTTTAACATGTAAATTAGTAAAAATTATGGGTTTAGGTGAAAACCTGGGATTTTGATAAAAATAAGATTTAACCATGAAATTTGTTATTGAATTTCGTAAAAATCATATATTTGAGTTCCTGAGGTTGTGGGTAACAACTTTCTTCAAACATTTTCGGAATTCGAGTATTTAGACCCGGGGGTAAACTTTATAAATCTTATATTTAGGTTGGGTGATCACTTTAATAGTTGGAATATGAACTTTTGAACATGTATTGATTTATTTATAAACCATCTGACTAGTTTTGGATTTGTTCGGCACTGAGTTGAGGTTTTAGAGTGAATTTGGGGCAGGAAAGTAAGCTTTGAGATGAGGTAGGTCTTTTTTCTAACCTTGTAAGAGGGAAATAACCTCATAGATGAATCAATTAATATGTGCTCCTATTTGTGGAGGGGCTACGTACGCATGAGGTGATGAGAGTTCGTATGTGGCTACTAATTATGCTATTGCCTGGGTAGTCTAAGACCCATTGTCACACCTCCTTTTTCGTGTCCCAACTATTTACTACTACACCCCGGGAAAGGATATAATAATAATAGGGAAGGAATATTTCAAATTAAAGGACATTCGGAACGGAATTTTTTATTAATTTTCAGAGTCGCCACTTGGGAAAATAATGGTGTCCTAAGTCACCGGTTTAATCCTGAACCGAGGAAATTATGACTCTGTTTTATAGTCCGCAAAACTAGAAATCCGGATAAGGAATTTTGTTAACCCGGGAGAAGATGTTAGGCACTCCCAGATTCCGTGGTTCTAACACGGTCGCTCAACTGCCGTATTTATTTTTATCTGATTTACTTATATGCTTTGATTTTTTCAAATGTTATTAGTGTTCCACTTTGTTATTTTTATGGACTTATGACGTTAGGAAAATGCATTTCGAGTCATACCGCAACCAGTACGCATATGACTTAAGTGCATTTCAGCTTCGCCGGGATTTAAGATTTGGGTCACATAAATGTACACCCGTATTAGGAATGTAATTTTTATTTCTCGTGCCTATAATGTCTATGTCTTTATTATCTTTGAGAAGGACCGCGAAATTCGCTAAACGGTCCTTCCAAGTCTAGCATTTTTCATTTGAAATCCGTTTGGGGGCCCCGCGTATTTTTATCTTCGGAACGAGGCTCATCCCTTATTTTAAGGTTCAATCCTATTCATATACTAAGTTTTCTATTTTTGTTTTTTTTCTTCCTAATTCTCATCTGTTTTTTGTGTTATTTTTCAAAGCTTTAATGTTTAGAGTCTAGGCCATTATTTATTATTGGGGCTTGGACTTCAGACTGCCTTAGCAGTCCATTATTAAGGACATTTGGGCTTCAGAAGCCCAATGTATGTTGTTGTCTCTATTTGAGAACACGCACATCTGGTAAATCATACATGGGCCTATACTCAGGATTGGGCCCAAACTTTGAAAGCAAAAGAATGAACAAACTAACAGTTTCGAAACAATATTGAAACAGATATTTTTTAAATGCCAAAGAAAATCCGTAAACTTATATTATTTCAAAAGAGTACCAAATTATAGTTTTTCGATCATTATTTGTTTCAGTAATTAACTAAAATTCTAACATCATAACTTGTATCAATACTGCTATACTAACTAAACATGCTTGAATTATTTATAATCACAGAAATCTAAAACAAATTTGTATCTAAATCATTTTTGAATGAAGCTAGGCGATGATACTATTGAAACTTGAATTACTTATTCCCTATTGAACTGGATTCAGAGTTTAATTTGCATGAGTAATTAGATACTAGTTCATAGGTCCAGTTTCAAAATAGCATTCTTATTTACTTAAGTGTATTAGCTTTGTATTAGTTTTTGAATTAGGTGATAAACTATTAACTATGTTTAACTATATTATTATCTACTACTACTTTGCTATAACCTAACTCACATAGTCTAATATTAATTACAACCAATCCTAATGAATTACAAAGGATCTAATCTACAACTACAAACAATAAGAAAATAGAGATATCCTCAGTGAAAAGTAGTCCAATATTTATTCCTTCGTCAAGTTTTCAATTACATCTTCAGGAAGTAGAGTGTACCTGATCAATGAAAACAAACTGATGAGTACTAAGGAGATGAAGGGCAAGAGAAGTCAGCAATGGCAGCAACAGAGTATCAACAGCAAGTAGGAACAGGAAATAACACAGCAACTCCCAAACTCAATAGATAACCAATAATCAAGTCGAGAAATAGCAGAAATCCAAGCTAGTTGAGATGAACACAACAGAAAAACCACCAGCAAAGATCCCAGGAACAATACTCGACTTGAAAACTTTTTTCTAACTTCTGGAACCCTTAAATTGTAGAATTCAGAACCTCTCTCTCTAATATGTGGAACCTTTAATTGTCAACCCTTTTTCAACTATCTAAGATCGAACCCCTTTTTTAGGCTTATTAGAAGCCTATTTATAGAGTAGTTTTAGGGGAAATTTCAAATAAGTTAATTCTATTTCCCTCCCCTTATTTTTTTCAATTAATTACAGTATAGTACATTAAAATTGTATCGAAATGCCCTAGAACCCCTGCTAGAACGTTCTGGACATTCTATTGGATTCTATTAGGTAGGTTTTACCCAATTACCCCTACTTGATAAGGTTTATTACACAAATGCCTTTTAGCTCTACCTAGTATGCCACTTATTATTCAAGTAATTTCAGAAATACCAAGCACTAAAGTCATTTTTGTCCATATAGGCTCTATTTAATCCATAATAATGTCATTTATCCTTCCCCTTTTACCCCTTGTATTTAATTATTATTACCCAACATGCCTTAGGTCTGGCAGGATTGGGGTACCACTTATTTAACAAATAGTCAACCTAAGCCATGTCTTTAAGACTTAACCAGTTTCAAGTTATAAACATTTTCAACATTAGCCGCTTTTACAAATAGCCACTATCAGAACTCATACTTAGTTTACGAGCATAACCACAAAACATTTATACATATAACCTAAGTACTCATAAGCATTCCGAGGTTCAGAAGAAACTAACATACAAATCAAATTGCAAATATAGCCAGATTCATATTGTTTTGTACAAATAACCCTAATCACGAATTAACTTCCAATTAATCAGAACTTAGAGGAAAATTTTGATAATGGTTGAATTCCAATTAACTAAAACCCAATCGAGACAGAATATAATGAACAATCACATAAAACTGGCTGATTAACACATGATTCATGAGTAGTTACTATCAGAAGCCTATGAACACTTAACTTTAGGCATGCATGAGATTCAAGGCCCATATGAACAAACACGAGCAAGATACAAAATAGAGACAGATTCATGTTTTAATGAATTCTTTAAGTTCTATACAGATAACCATGATAAGCACTTAACAAAACAAGTTCAAAACAAAAAGAATCAAGTTTCAGAATAAGTGAACACGTGAAAAACCAACGACCAAAGACAGGGTATGGTACTTAGCTTTTTCAGGCTTTTTCCTTTCGTTTTCCTTTTCTTTCTTTCTTTCTTTTTTTCTTTCTTTTCTTTTTTTTCTCTTCGTTCTTTTCATTTTCTTGATTTTTTCAGAATATTAGAGACTTTTGGTCTTCTGATTACTAGATATTCTGAACGGGGCTTTGGGGTTTGATTTGAGTGTATGAGAGGGGATCTAGAGACCTGGGGTAAGGTTTTTGGGAGTGGGGTAGTTTTTAGTACTCGCCGGAGTAGGATTCCGGTGAGTGTTTTTCGAATATTCGACATGTTTGGGGTTTATTCGAGGGAAACCACCTAGATAGGGTTAAAGATCGTCTTAAGGTGGTCAAGGGGTGTTAAGGAAGAAGTCTGGTTCATACTTTGGGTGGTCTCCGGCTAGGTTTCCGGCGACCGGGATTTCAAAAATAAGGGACTATTGGTTTTTTGGTCGGGGTTAATGGGGGTTTTATAGTTGTTAGGAGGTGAGGAGGGTGTTTTGGGTGTTTGGCCTGAGCCGGAGACGGAGGCTGAGGTGATCTCCAGTGGTCTCCATAGGAGACTGGGAAGGAAGATGGAAACCTAGGTGGGTAGGGTTTGGTATGAATTGTATGTGTGTGTGTAATGAAGCGTTTGAAGGGAGAAGGGTAGATATATATTAAAATAGCATCGTTGATTCCTGGCCGTTGGATTTGATCAAATTAATGGCCAGGATCATTTGGATCTTAAACAGCGTCGTGTAGATTAATGAGAGGTCTCATGAGGTCCGTTGGATTAAGTACCTTGAACGATTGAAATTAAATGCCCTAGACTACGTCGTTTTAATTAATTGGTACCCTGACCTTGTCCGTTTGATCAAGTGCAATGGACGGTTGAGATTAGTCCTTTATGCGATGTCGTTTCATTCATGCGGGCACCGCCTTCTATGGTCCATTGATCAATTATAACAACGGCTTGGATTTAAACACCTATACGGTGTCATTTGGTTAGCAAAGGGGCAGACCGACCAAAATATTTTGGGCCTGGTCTGTGAGTGTTGCCTTTGGGCTGAGTAATTTGTGTATTTGGCCCAATTCTTTTGTCTTTGTATTGTATTTTATATTTTTTTCTATTTTATGACTTGTATTTTATTTAATTTTCTGTATTTTTCTTTTTATATTTTGTACTTATTTCCTTTGTATTTATTTTCACTGATGTATTTTCTTTTATTTTTCATTTTTTGTATTTTTTCTTGATTTTCCGATATTTTTGTATTTTTGCTCAATTTTCCAATTCCCTAGCATTTGTTCTATAACTTTTGTGATACTTTCTTAATTAATTCCTTTTTGTATTTTCATTTTAATTTTATTTCAAACAAACACTGGTATTTCATACAAATCACACAATTGCAAACAAAAATCATTTTTGTATTTTTTATAATATTTTGAAATTCAATTGCTTGGGGCAAAAATCACATGCTCACACCCATATCATGCTATACTTACAAATGTTCGCACCCTACTTGTTAACTTAATTGCTTAAGTCATATTGAATTTGATAAAAGAATCATAA
The DNA here is from genome assembly GCA_032618575.1 of Nicotiana noctiflora. Lineage (NCBI taxonomy): Eukaryota > Viridiplantae > Streptophyta > Magnoliopsida > Solanales > Solanaceae > Nicotiana > Nicotiana noctiflora. The sequence goes on from JASVEL010010221.1 coordinate 17,579, forward strand.
AAGATTAAATTTCACTTGCTTGAAGTTTGAATGGGACACTGATCTCGTCCAAACTCACACCACAATTAGGCAGTGAGACGGTCGAAGTAATAATAAATCCTAACACATGTCGAGGTCGATTCCTCAGGGAGATAGATATGGTATTAGGTATATAACTTGAGTAAATGTATGATGTGCCTTGGATTGCACTTCCACATATTCATTGGTTGTTTCTATTTTTACTTTTAGCTAATAATTACAATTAATAAACTAGAAGACAATATTTTTGTTTTTGATTATTTTTCAAATGGTAAAAGATCGAGGGTCGTGACTTTCACCTAGGTGGCTACCTAACCGGTTGTAAACTATAGGGCTAGTTTAATTAGTCGGGATCGTAATATAGTAATCACACGCAATTGCTCACTCTATACCTCTTGGTAGTTAGTTTGAGTGACTTTGCCCAATTTGGCTTTCTCAAGCCCAAATGGATATTTACACAAATCAAGTAATATATGCTCAAGTCGGGTCATACTATCTCTAAATTTGACCCTTTAATTGGGGTTATCGGTTTCTTGAGTTCGCCCCGCTTCCTTGTTAGCCAAGTTTTCCTAAACCTAGTCTCTCTTTCTCAAGCAAAGACTATGTCAAATAGGCATGAATCAATGTTTGCAACCATAAGTTCTAGGATTTGAGCATAAACAAGGCTAAATACCACTAACCCAATCACAAACCAGCCCTAAAATTAAATACCAATTAAGCATTCACACTAAGGTTGATCCACAATCCTAGATAAAGATTTAGCTACTAATGAAAAATGAAGAAATACAAGAAGAAATTAAGAGAGAATGCATAATAATTGATTAAACAAAAAAAACTAATGTTAAGAAGCAAATCTAGTACAAAATTACTCAAAGAAGTAAAGAAAACCGCTCAGGTGCACCTCTGCAAACTAAATTTAACCTAAAATAACAAAATTTTCTATATATAATAAGCTAAAAATATCTAACAAAAATGCCCCTACGAAGGTTGTGCGACCGCATAATTCTGGTGCAGTCTACACAATGGACTTCTGCGGCCGCACTAAAGTGCTGCAGTCCACAATCTTGGGAATTTGGTCTTGGCACTTCAGGCTTTTGTGGTCCGCATAAAAGTGGGTGCAGCCACACTTAAGATTATGCGGCCGCAGAAAAGTGCTACAGTCTGCACTTTTTTACTTTCCAACTCTCTGAATCTTCAATCCTGCGAACTGCATAATAATGGATACAACCGCACTTGATCTCTTAAGGCCACACAATTTTAGTGCTAGGATCTGGTATTTTTTCGGCATCTATTTGAACTTGTAGTCATCAAACTTTATGTTTAGTTTTACTGTTAAGGGTCTGATTTGCCCTTCTACTATTATAAATAGGCCTTATTTATCCTCTGTTTGAATTTTTTTTATCAAAAATATCCCTACTGTTATACTTTAGGTTTAAATTTATCCTTCATCCGTTAAATATAGTTAAATATACCCTCCTAGTTTTTTTAATGGACACGTGGCAGCATGTCATTGGACCTGACCCATGATTAAATTTTTTTACAATCATTTTTATTAAAACCAGGAAACAATTGCAAAAATAGAAAAAAAAAATGTTTTTAATAAAATATTTTTATTTTTTAAAAACTGAAAAAAAATATTTTCGTTTTTTATTTTTATTTTTTGAATTTTTTCCAGTTTTTTAAAGCATTTCGTTTAATTTCGTTTTTCAGTTTTTTTTAAAAGTAAAAGTATATTTGTTTATTTAAAACGTAAAATGAAGAAAAAAAAGTTCAAAAAAGTAACTTCTATGTTAGTTTTTTTCTATGTTAGAAGTAGCTAAAGATACTTTTTTCGAAATTTTATTTTTTTTCTATGCATTAGTTTTAAAGATATTTTTAACATAGAAAAAAGTATCTTTAGCTACTTCTAACATATAGATACTTTTCTCGAAAATTTTTTCTTCATTTTATTTTTTAAATAAATAAAAATACTTCTACTACTAAAAATTTGAAAAACGAAATGCTTTAAAAAAATTGGAAAAAAAAATTAAAAACGAAAATATTTTGTTGAAAATATTTTTTTGAATTTTAAAAATATAAAAATATTTTATTAAAAATATTTTTTTCTATTTTTACAATTGTTTTCCACTTTTTAATAAAAATGATTTTAAAAATTTTTAATTATTGGGTCAGGTCCAATGACATGCTACCACGTGTCCATTAAAAACTAGTAGGGCATATTTAATCATATTTAAGGGATGAAAGGGTAAATTTAAACCTAAAGTATAACAGTGGGGATATTTTTGATAAAAAACTCAAACGGAGGATAAATAAGGCCTATTTATAATAGTCGAAGGGCAAATCAGACCCGTAACCGTTAGTTTTAAGTGTTTCCTTAAACCCTCGGTCCACCTGATTTTCCACCGGTATGTGTAAATGTTGATTTACATTTTTTACAAGTAGCAGCTAAGGTTTTTTACTGAAATGAAAAAAAATCATACAGGTGATATTCTCTGACGTATTGCCTTAACCTTAACCCAAATAGGAGATACAGAGGGAGGTAAAGCTCCCAACCAGGATTTAATCTGAGTTGAAGCTTCTAATACTAGACTACTGGGTATTTTATTTAACTCATCTTCTTCATTTTCTTCCTTATCAAAACCAAAATCATTGCCAAATTATCTTTCTAAGGTTTCATGTTCTAGTGTTCCTCCGATTTAATATCATAAAGTCGGGAGCTGGCTAAAGGAAATTTCATCAAGTGTCATATCTTCTATATGTTTTCTAGTTTTAGGGAGAGAATTAGAATTACTACTAGAACTAGCACCTTTACTATTTATTTATTTCTTAAAATGGGTTGGGTGTATGCCAAATACATTTTTATCAACCATAATTTAAATATTAAAATTAAGAGATAAAACGACTGTACTGTAATTAAATATTAGAACTTGAAGAATTTGCCTAAGTTCTTTCACTAAATACTTGACAATTTAATTTGAAGTTTGAAAATTGCTCCAAATATTTGCCCAAATACTTGAAACTTAACTTAGCATGAGAAAATACAGAGAATGGTGGAGTTACATTACATTACATATATATATATATATATATATATATATATATATATATATATATATATATATATATATATATATATATATATATAGAGAGAGAACTAGAGAATTGTGGGAAAATTTGAAGAAGGATGAAGGCCAAAATATAATTTAATAAACTTGGGTTAAAATAAAAATTTGAGAGGGATAGGTGGTGTTGTGTGGGGTGGTGGGGGCGGGGCAAATATAGCCGTTTTTTGCTGTTGCCATTTTTTTTTAAAAAAAAGACGATCTGTCCGGGCAGGACGGACGACAACCAGGCAATAAGCGGACCAGACTGCTGGGACTAAATGGGGTCCCGTCCCACGTCCCTTTACCCCCATCCCCCATAACTATTAACGGGGTGGGCGGGATTGGGCCGAACTGTCCCGTTGGACACCCATAATTTTCTTAAACCCTTGCCCAGTCAAATGCGGCCACATAAAACGGAACAAAGGGAGTATGTATTATCAAATCAAAAATTAAAATGACCATGTGTCGCAGTCTATACCAGAGAATACTGTGTTTTCAATTTTACTTCTTTCATTATGATTAGCTGTTATCCATAACATCTCCAAATGCATCGCTGGATTGAGATCTCCAGTTTTGACAAGATAATCTGCTCTCTTTTCAATCACAATGAAAAATTATAAATTTGAGAGTGAAAATTAAGATAACTGCTCAAAAGAAAACAAAACATCTCAAACCATCGTGAAGAAGGCCAGCTGATAAACAAGATGTTGCTGATTGGATAAGTAATCCTATAGCAACAAATAATGACTGTTGGAGTTTCATGTTTTACTGAACAAAGCATAAGATGACACATCGGAAGTAACAGATAATAGCGAGTAGTGACCATCTAGGATAACACTTTCTTTTTACACATGGTGGTATCCGTGCCAGCTTGCGTAAACCTCAATTATTCCATCGGGTACATGCTACCTCCTACCAATACATGCACCGGGTAGCTCTACCGAGAAGACTTAGGCAAGTGGGAAGAAATCACATAACATTTTTTTTCCTAAGATCACACTGTCTAATCAAGCACAAAACACCTGTCCCTCCAGAAAAAAAAAAAGGCACTAGGCCACCTTTCTAGGAAAGGGTTTAACTTTTAACTAAACTGATACATACTATAGAGTACCATTTATATAGAACAATTGAATCCGCAATCGGACATTTCAAACCTGTATAAATCTTTCATATTATACTTACAGTGACAAGATTTTCTCCTAATCCTTCTGACTTACTCCAATTCATCCTGTGGCAGAAAAATAGCCTCGTGTTGGAGAGAGAGAGCTATCTATCTAACTTCTACATCTCAGTAGCAGCTTTAGGGAACTAACATACCTCAATGCAGCTTCTGAAATCAGAAGAAGCTTCGATGTGCCCTTCATTCAGATATGACTGAGCAGTATCTTCAATGTTGTCCAACCTGAAATGCTTTTGTATCAATATCTTAATTACCTATAGTTATTTCAGGTTCCAATCATAAACCAGTACAGTTTCAGTACGTCATTGTTCAAAGAATAGTTGTATCAATATTGTTAATCCGTATTCAGGAAAATGTTTCTCAAGCTGGAATAACAAAATAATACACTCAAAGATTGATAATCAGGTGTCCAAACACAGAATGTATTTAACATCACAAAAACCTTTACCTTATCAAAAGAAAAATCACAAACCGCAGACTGCAGAATTGAAAGAAAAAGATTGTCCAAGGCAACATAATACCTGTAGATATAATTTACCATTATGCCTACACTTTGAGTAAGGCCCTTTTGTGACCGATCAGCCATCCAGTTTAGCCTTCCAATCATCTAAAATTGATATTCAAAGTTATAAAGGGGGGAATACTGAGAATACTTATGCAGAGGGACTCTGCTGAGCTTTTCTCACTCCATGCACAAAAAGGGAAAAAGAATAGATCCACATCTCATACATATATAGTAACATCCACTTCAACAGAGCAGGATGATTATCCAATGATATATAGGAAAAGAAAAGTAGAAAGCATTTTAAACAAAAATGTGCATGCAAGCTTCTAAAAAGGAACAACATATGAATCTCAATCCTATTATAGGATTTGAATGGAAAAGAAGTCAGTTTGCACAGATTTGGTTTTGTGACCACTAGCTAATTCCTGATACTGACTTGTGTACACATCTGGTTATCAGCAATCCTCATACTAGACATAGAATTCCACGTACTCAACTAGTTCTAATAATGCAACAAAGTAATGCCCAGCGGATGTTTCTCTCTTCTCATAATTAGGTTTTAGTGTTTCAGTTCGTATGCTCGCAAAACACCTCAAGATTGCATGCAGCCAAATGTTATTGTGTTTGTTCTATTAAAGCTTCAACTTGGCAGAGCAAACCCTACAATCAGTGTAGGTATTACTTGTTAGTACATTTTCATTTAGCTTTTGTCCCAAGGTCCCAAGCATACACATTCTGTACATGGAAATTTTCGTTTCATGAATGTTCGGGTGAAAATAAATTCTTGGGATCTCGGAAAAGCTGAATGTCAAGGAACTGTATGAAATTCAGAAAGTATTTATAAATTAGTCCTCTATCCTACTACATAATCAGAGAGGAATTCTGATAACTGTCTCAATGAAAACATGTGAGAGAAGTTACTGATCCTTCCCAGCAGTAGTTTAGAGAGGAATAAACAAAATCCATTTGTTTATTCTTTGGAGAGTAGTTAAAAGTCTTCTCTCTTGTTGGTTCCTAACTTTAATATTAAGCATAAAAGTGGTTCCTTTTCTTTATTCAAGCGCCTAAAAAATTATTCACAGAGAAGAAACCAAAGTAGAAAGTGAATTTGCAGAACATGGACCGCTTGGCATACCGCTCCATTTTGTAAGTGGAAATTTGCAACCGAATCTAGAGCTTTTCCTCTCTTCTTTTCTTTGAATAGGTACCTGTTCCAATCGAAGAAGTAACAGTATGCAACTCAATGTATGATATTATCTCAATAGTGTAAACTTTCACATGATTGAAATGCATGTCAACTTCACACTATACAGATGTACAGCTATAAATGCAACAACAGGCTTTTAATCACTGTGAAGCAGATAATCCTGACATAAAAGATACCTCTTGTTTGAAGGTGCAAGTTTTTGTAATCACATTGCGCTTAATATCACCCTAAGTTGCTCGGACTCGGGTGCGGGTGTCCGATAGGGACGGTTCCGAGTATCGGATTCGGCAAAATCTAAATTTCAAGATTTGGGGGTGTGAATCCGGATTTGGATACGGGTGCATGGATACGGTTATGAAAATTCAAAATAATAAAAAATAGAGCTATAAAAATATTGTAAATATTGAGAGATATTATGTGAAATTAGAAATCTAAAATTTAAGACATAAACAAAGACATTCATTTCATCCACAATTTAGCTATTAATGATTAGTAAATTACATGACTAATCAGAACGTAACACTTTGAATTTTCGGTTTCTCCAACACTCAAAGCAGCAAATATGAGACAAGAATACTACAACACTGAAGATATGTCATTTCCATAACTTAAATCTGTTCAATTTTTGATTTTGAGAAATCAAAATCTCAATTTTTCTCCCATATTTGCCGAAGGCTCCGGTCAAAGTGTCCGAAGTCGGTTGACCGTCTCCCCGGGACGTTTGCCGCTCCAGCACCCGTCCAAGTCTCGTATTGGGACGGGGACGGCACCAAAACTGAAGAGTCCGTGCAACTTAGATATCACCACCAGGAAACCCAACAAGAAAGGAAGACAACTCATGTCTAAATGAAGGGTTTCTAAAGCTTCCAATATTTAGCTTTAGCATACCTGGCACAAAGTCGCATCATAGGGGTTCTCAATGCAGATACCAGATTAGGTGAATTGGTCCACTCATGGTTCTTTGACGTCACTAAATTCCACATTACTTCAGTACCACTGCTTCCCGTATCTGAACCTCTGCAAGAAAAGATAGATCATTAGGACGACAGAAAATTGTTACTTGGTAAGTTACAAAAACAATCTCAGGGAACAACAAAAGCACAAATGTGTTCAACTTGGAAGAAACTTTGCTATATTTTAGAATGAAGTATCTACTAGATATGAAATTAATCCTTTATATATTTGTTCTCTGTCTGAAGAAAAACATGCAATAGTAATATGCTCCACCTAATTTTATGAATAAATTATCCTGGAATGGACTTTGCATGGTCCAATCGCCGTCATACACCACGCTGACAGTTACCCACGAAACAGGGTAGAGCAAATTCCCGAAAATCCAAGCAACATTTTACTAAATAGAAGAGAGATAAAATCTTATGCCGTTGGTTCCCAGAATTAAAACTAATATATCCTCTCTACATTCTCAAGTCAGAAAATGCTATAAAACACACGCTTACCCTGATGCATCCATAAGTGCTTTTTCTTCTTCCGGTCTAAGCAAATTTTCTTTGAAGGCTGAACCAGACATCTCTGATGAAGCCAACTTTGATAAGAGCCATTGCCTGTAACCAGGGATAGGACTAAGAGTAGCGAATACCTGCAGACCAGTTCTGTATATCATTTTCACAGGAAACCTTACTTGTGAGATATGGATCATAAAAGAACTAAAAATTTGATAATATAACCTGAAACCACCACAAACTCATCCAGATAAATTTAACATTTAAAGTTATACACTAAAGTACTGTGGAAGTTGAGGGCTGGATCTTGGTTCAAGTAGGGTAAGTTAAACACCATTAAAGATGCCAGAAGTAAAAATTTGAGTGTCTGGTTCAGAACAAAAGCTTCCTAGGAGAAACAAGCAGTTCATCCAAGACATATCTGCAGAATATTTCATTGAAAGTACTAGTAGCAGACTATCCCTTAATATGAAATTAATTGTGATTAATACATAACAAATTCTTCACAGCTAAATTATCTTTCTTCTCTAAATTAGCAATTCCACAAAAATTGTATTTCCCTTGCAGGGTTTGGAACTTGCACCTCAAGAAGGAATTGGTAGAAGTAATTTAAAGAGTTCTACAAACACATCCGCTTCTCAACATTTTAACTCCAACTCACAGTGGAAGTTTACATGATAGTCGCTCAAAAATCCAGATCATTTGATGAAAATACCATAACTTACAGAGATATTGGGCATATCTTTTTTCACCACATCAACCACGCGTTTAATAAGAAACTTCCCCAGGTTGACTCCTGATAAACCAGGCTGCATGTTGAAAATAATAAAATACTCTCTTAGACGAAGAATCAAAACAATAGCAAGAATGTGAGGAAGAAGAAAAAAGGAAATTGGGCATTCCAATACTAAATCAGTTTAAATCATTATTTATTTTTTTCAGTGAACAAAGAACGTAGAAATAATCGAAGTGCCAAGAGTAGACTGAGGTCGAGGTTTTCTTCCTCAAATGGTGCAAATGGAGAGAAGATGCTCTCCTGAAGATTTCAGTCAGATGAGTGTAGAAATTGCATTTAACAGTTAAAGTAGATTCTTATACTTCCTTCTCCTCTTCCAGTGAGCATCATATATTGGATTATGCTGCCTAAATAAGAAGACAATTTTCTTACTCAAAGACCAGAACTGAAGAACTGCATACTTCTCATTTTCCGGATAAATAGGGAACTACATGTCTATATCTTTCTAAAAGGAGGAAACAATTTTCCCCATCCCAGCAGTGAGAGGTGAGAAAGGTTGCATGTATCAGTTCCCTTGGTGATGACAACAAATTCTAGTTTTGCTTGCTAACAAAAAGTAAGTTGCATATTTTCTGTTCTTGCATCATTTAAAGGCAACATTTACAGTTTGCATAAATATCTAACCAACTTTAGAAACAAGTTGTTTTCAGAAACAAAGCAGGAGTTGGCTTCCAAAAACAAGTGGATACCCAAAAACACTTCCAATGGTACTTGTGGTCTGAATACGGGCCCTGCTTCTAGAAAGTGACCAAAAGATTTAGAATTACATTTTAACCTTTGTTCTTTCTTTTTCTGCCACCCAGAATTTTCTTCCTTCAACAGAAAAGAATTATTAGTTCGGCAGCGTATGTGTAATAAGGTTTAATCTATTTGCTTTCATCCATATAGAAACCTTGGAAAATGTCTAAGGGCTTTATGGGGAACTTTATCCTAAATAACAAACACAAATTCTAATCAAACCAAACAGACAAAAATCAAATCAAAAACCCGACCATTTTCTAATCCAAATGCAACCTTAGAAAAATCTAAGTTTCTCATACACGGGGCGGGGTCCGATACAGGTGCTGATCGAGAGTTCGGATCCTTCATGATCTAAATTTTAAGATTTGGGAGGCGGACCCAGGTATGGATACGGGTGTGAGGATCCAGCTAAAAATAATTCCAATATCTAAAAACAGAGTTATAAAAATATGTCTAATTTATGAAACATTATATAAGAAACTTACAAGGTACTCCGAGAAGGAGAAAGTATTAATTACAAGGAGAATTTGAGAAGGAGATAAAGGAAAGGTCAGATACATAAATTTTTATATACAAAGTATTCCATTTCTTCAATTTCACCTAGCCTTTGTTACGATTTTAGGAATCATTGTATTTGCCCCGAATTTCTCCGTCAATTTGGTCAAGAGTACCCAAAATCGGTTGACCTCAGGCATAGATCCCACACCCACGTCGACGACGTGGATGCAGCACCGAAAGTGAAGAGTTCGAGCAACTTAGAGAAATATTGTTATGGACTCATTTGTGGGACGTGTCTATGCTAGGCACGATAAGTGAATTCAGTATTTCAATAGGCTTAGATCTCTTCTTTTAATTGTCATTTATTTTCTGTTTAATTATTTCTAGAATAGGTTTGTCCACGTATTTCTGTTTTTATGAAGCCTAAATTATAGGTTTCCTACTCTTGTAATAAGTCTAGTCCTATTTAACAGAAAAGAAGGAATAAAACAGCATGCCAACTTTTATCAGAAAACTACAGAGGATTGGAGTTCTCCCTAATGAGCTCTAAGGTTTCAAACTCCCTCCGACGAGTTTGATTGTTTATTCACAATAGGTAGATCAAGGAATCGAAATAAGGAAAAGGGGAATCGCCCTGTGACACGATCTATATCGCGGGACCTTAACAAATTGGTACTAGAGCCAAACACGATGGGCGATACTAGCAAGAACGAAGAATTGAAGTCTTTACTACAAGAGGCACAAGCTATGAGTGACGCTAGGGTTGCGGAAGTGGAGAGAAGGTTGGGTAGCCAAATGCCACAACTATTGCTTCAGCTGGAGGAGCTGATTTCTGGACTGAATCGTAGCATTAATAAGGACGTTGATGGAACTGCTAGCAGTCACAATCCACTGGGACAAACTCAACAGAAGCGAACCAATTTTCAGCCACTCACTGGAAGTGGGGTGGTTCCCAGGTATACCAAACTGGATTTTCCTACTTTTGATCGTTCTACAGATCCGTTAATTTGGTTGCATCGCTGTGGGAAGTTTTTCTGTTGCATCGCTGTGGGAAGTTTTTCTCTAATCAGCATACACAGGAGGAAGAAAAAGTCGGATTAGCCGCTTTCCATATGCTAGGTGAGGCACAATTGTGGTACCAACAGCTAGAGATTGAGAATCCTTCCATGAGTTGGGTAGAATTGAAGGATTGTTGCACTCTCCGTTTCGGAGCACCCGCTCGAAGCAATCCCCTGGGAGAGCTGGTCAACTTGAAACAAACAAGTTCAGTTGAGGAATACCAACGATTGTTCCAAGAACGCTTGGCACGAGCAAGCGTGTTGGTATTGATCAGCAAGTAAGCTTGTACACCGCTGGGTTGGTTGATTACATCCGACTTGATGTGGAACTCCATGACCCATCAGATTTGGCTCATGCTATGAATTTGGCTAGGGCATTTGACAGGAAACAAATGATGTTGAAGGAAGTAACGGCACGGAAAGGGGCTTGGCAGAGCAGTAAGAACAATTTTTCTCCCAACATGGCAACTTCAACACCTCCACTTTCTACGGGCAGCATCGCATTTGGGGGAAATAAAGATTCAAAGTCGGTAAGTTCATCAACCCCTTTCCTAAAAAAATTATCTAGAGCAGAAATGGCAGAACGAAGGGCAAAGGGCTTATGTTATAACTGTGACGACCCTTACACGGTTGGACATCAATGTAAGAAACTCTTTTGGCCGGAGTTGGCTGATTCGGATGACGTAAAAAGTACAGCTGAAAGTTGAGTCCGAGCCTGCTATTTCTTTGCATGCCATTACAGGACAAAAAAGTGAAGATACCATGCAAGTAAGGGCTATTATACAAGAGCAATCACTGCTAGGGTTGGTAGATTCGAGAAGCACACATAACTTTATCAGTTTAACAGCTACCCAACGCTTAAACATACATCCTCAATCTCACTCAAGTGTTACTGTTTCAGTTGCTAATGGTGATAAGGTTCAAAGCAAAGGAATATGCCAAGCAATATCATTTTCCATTGACAATACTGTTTTTATTGCTGACTTCATAATTATTCCTTTGCCTGGGTTTGATATGGTGCTAGGTGTTAAATGGTTACGAACCTTGGGGCCAATCCTTTGGGACTTCGCTACACTCACCATGAGTTTTGTTTTAAATGGCGATCAAGTCGTCTTGCGAGGGCACCAGCTTTGCACCACTTATCAACTCCATTTACTTCAAGATTCAAACAATTTTTGATGCAAATTGGAAGAATTGTTTGCTGAATTTGCTGATTTACTTCACGAACCTTCAGGGCTGCCTCCTTTACGAAATTGTGATAATCAAATATGTTTGGAACCTGGAACTGGACCAGTGGTTGTGCGACCATATCGCTATCCACATTTGCAGAAGGATGAGATTGAAAGACAGTGTACACAAATGTTACAACAAGGGATCATCCAGCCTAGCAGATCACCGTTTTCATCACCAGTTTTACTGGTCAAGAAGCATGATGGTACTTGGCGATTTTGTATCAATTATCGAGAGCTTAATGCCAAAACTATCAAGGACAAGTTCCCTATCCCGATGGTGGAGGAACTGTTGGAGGAGTTACATGGATCCTAGTACTTCACAAAGCTGGATCCAAAATCTGGTTATCATCAGGTGCGCATGCATCCACCAGATATTGAGAAAACAGCTTTTCACACACATCACGGGCATTTTTGAATTTCTTGTCATGCCTTTTGGATTGTCCAATGCTCCTTTAACATTCCAAGCACTCATGAATAATGTCTTCCAGGCACACCTACGTAAGTTTGTGTTGGTTTTCTTTGATAATATTTTAATCTATAGCAAGACATGGGAGGAGCATTTGTATCATTTACGTGTGGGTTTTGACTTATTGAGTGCCCATCATCTCTATCTGAAACAATCAAAGTGCTCCTTTGGTGAAACCCAAGTAGCATATCTTGGTCATGTGATTTCCGCGGCAGGTGTGTCAGTAGATGTAAGAAAAATAAAAGTAAGTACGGATTGGCCTTAACCACAGTCAATTACTTCTTTGAGGGGATTTTTGGGTTTAACTGGATTCTACCGCCGATTTATCAAGGATTACGGGTTATTGGCAGCACCATTGACAAGCATGCTCAAACGCAATTCTTTCCACTGGAGTGATAAGGCACTAGCTTCTTTCACCGAATTAAAAAAGGCACTTGTTGCTGCCCCGGTATTGCAATTGCCAAATTTTGATGAAAAATTTATTGTGGAGTGTGATGCTTCTGGGGGAGGTATTGGGGCTGTTCTTCAACATAACAACCATCTTATTGCTTTTTTTAGCCGACAGTTAGCGGAGCGCCACCACAAATTAGCGGCCTACGAGCGAAAATTGATTGGGTTAGCCAAGGCTGTACAACATTGGCGCCCATACCTTTGGGGGAGAGCTTTTCTTATTTATACTGACCACTATAGTTTGAAGTATTTGCTTGAACAACGGATTAACACTTCACCCCAACAACACAGGATTACGAAACTTATGGCCTTTGATTTTTGTGTGGAATACCGTGCTGGCCATTTGAACAAGGTTGCCGATGCATTACCTTGTCTAGGCGCTCAACAGAAGACGAGCTTTTGTGTGCCATAAGTCAACCCCGCTCCTTGTTATTAGATGTTATTCGCGAGGAAGTGAAAAATAATGATTCCTTACAAAAATTATGTTCCCAAATTGTAGCTAAGGAGCTGGACAATGATTGGACTGTTCATGATGGTCTCATTCTTTATAAAGGTCGTATTTATTCGCTATCTTCTTCTCCTTTTATTGCAAAAGTCTTGTTAGGTTATCATGATGGTGCACATGAAGGGGTTCAAAAGACTTTACAACGAGTGCGCACTGATTTTTATTGGAAAGCTATGAAGTCTGACATTGCTGAATACGTGGCAGCTTGTCCTGTTTGTCAACGCCACAAGAGTGAAAATCTAAGTCCAGCCGGTGTTGCTTCAGCCCTTGGCACTTCCTTCGCAGATTTGGGCTGATATCTCTGTGGACTTCATTGATGGCCTACCTAAGGTTTGGGGTAAAACGACTTTGTTTGTGGTAATGGATCGGTTTTCAAAATATGCTCATTTCATCACCATGGCACATCCTTATACAGCTCCACGACACATTTCTTTTGAAAATATTGTGTGGTTACATGGGTTGCCAGAACCTATTACCAGTGATAGAGATGTAGTTTTCACCAGTCACTTTTGGAGGGAGCTTTTTCGTTTGTGCGAGACTAAACTTGCATTTTCTTCATCTTATCATCCACAATCGGATGGCCAAACAGAGGTTGTCAACCGCACTATTGAAATGTACTTGCGGTGTCTTGTGGGTGATCGTCCTCAGCGTTGGGTTGATTGGATTCCTTGGGCAGAATATTGCTACAATACTTCTTTTCATACAAGCCTTCAAACTTCTCCATTCAAGGTCGTCTATGGCCGCGATCCGCCGAGATTGTTGTCCTATACACCTGGGTCTACTAGAGTAGAGGCAATTGATCGAGCCTTGCTTGACCGAGATGTGGTTTTGGCAGAAATTAAGATCCGATTACAGCAGGCTCAGTCTCGAATGAAAGAGTATTATGATAAAGGGCATCGAGAGGTGGAATATGAACCAGGAGCATTGGTTTGGCTTCGTTTGCAACCTTATAGACAGCATTCTCTTGCTGGTCAGCTTCGCCACAAACTTTCTCCCTAGTTTTATGGGCCATTTCAAATTTTGAAACGCATTGGACGGTTGCTTATCAGTTACAGCTGCCTGCGGACTCTAAACTTCATAATGTTTTTCATGTTTCTCTTCTTAAGCCTTTCAAAGGTGCAGGGCGCCTACACCAACATTACCTCCTTTAACTGATGGTCGGGTTGTGCCAACACCAGGTTCAGTTTTGCGTGCTGGCCTTAACCGCGGAACATGGGAAGTTTTGGTTCATTGGGCTGGTTTGGATGCAAGTGAGGCTACTTGGGAATGCGTAGACCAGTTTCGACAGGTTTATCCTGAAATTACGGTTGAGGACAAGCTCTTTCTTCAGGAGGAGGGTGATGCTATGGACTCATTTAAGGGACGTGTCTATGCTAGGCGCAATAAGTGAATTCAGTATTTCAATAGGCTTAGATCTCTTCTTTTAGTTGTTATTTATTTTCTGTTTAATTATTTCTAGAATAGGTTTGTCTACGTATTTCTGTTTTTATGAAGCCTAAATTATAGGTTTCCTACTCTTGTAATAAGTCTAGTCATATTTAACAGAAACAGAAGGAATAAAACAGCATCCAACTTTTATCAGAAAACTACAGAGGATTGGAGTTCTCCCTAACGAGCTCTAAGGTTTCAAACTCCCTTCGACGAGTTTGATTGTTTATTCACAATAGGTAGATCAAGGAATCGAAATAAGGAAACGGGAATCACCCTGTGACACATCTATATCGCGGGACCTTAACAAATATAGAGCACTTCAAACCTAAGAAAGATGTCAGCATACCTGAGTTGATGAAATAGAGTAAAAAATTGCACAAGAAGCCTCATGTTCAGAAATTGGAGGATAATCCCACAAGACCTCCTGCAATGATTAGAGAGTTGTTAATGGCAATGAGCAGCGACAATGTTAAACTAGAGCAATTCGAGAGTTTCACCTGTATGGTCGCCGCCACATCCTTCATAAGTGCAACCTCAATAAAAATAAGTGGTTCACCTGAAAAAAAGAATCAAACATTAGGCTTGATATGGTTAACTAGCAGAATGAGAACTAACAAGATGCTATGTTAGCAAGGATAGATAATTATGACCAGATCTGATTTAAGCAATGCTTCATTCCAGCCAAACCATGAGAATTGGTGAACCCTATATGAAGACAAAACTCCAGTAATTTCTCGAACTAAGACAAACATTCTAGTGCTCTGGATCTAATCATCAAAGCCTTCCTGATGCTAGTCTTACTTTATAAGAAAGTGGATTTGCTGTATATATCTTATACTGCATAAGTAAAATTCGTCCGCATTTTTGAGTACTAAGAAGGACAGGTTGCCATATAAACATTCAACAGACCACCTTAAGCCCAACTCTCCCAATTTTAGATACTACAAAATCAACACTTAAGGTTCTAGAAAACGTGCACCTACTATGCTCTACTTTAGAAAGTGATGCATAAATCTCCACCTGCTTAATTTTGATTAGCACGACCGACAACAAGATCATATGCTAAATATTCTCTTAAGAGAGGATCCAAAGCCTTGATATAGTAATTGCAGTATGTTCACACTTATAAAGCGTCATTCCAATTATGAAACATATGGGAAACAACCTTGAAACTTTGTTCACCAGGAAGAAGAAAAATGTCCTTCCACATAGACTACTGAATGAGATATTTAGTCACAAACAATGTGAACGTAAACAGAAATGTGAGAAGAGTTCAACTCCTTAGCCAAGAAAGGAATTGCTAACCAGGTATTGCTGGATGGAAGTACCCAAAGCAGCGGCGACCTATTCCCAGCCTTCTTTTCAGATCTATAAGATTGCTTATTGGATGCACAGCCTAAGCACAAGAAAAATTTATACAAAAATGTAATGTCAGAATATAATACATGAAAGGCAAAGTAGGAAGAAAAAAAGGTACCTCATATGCAACAATTTTTTCCAACAAAGACGCAGGATCATCCCATGTAATATTGTGAAGCTCCAAATTAGCAGGACTGAGCCATGTAATCAGTTTCTCCTTTAAGTGGGAGTCTAATGCCCGCAGAGATGCTATATTTAAGTCTCTGCAAATTCATTGAATAACCATCTATGAAGTCCCTGTTTCATAGGTATAAGTATTACAGAAAATTAAAAACAAATTTCCAATGAATCTATAGATTTTCACTGATCTTATAATCAAGACTGTGTTTGCACAAATAAAGCAAAGACAGATCACTTCATTGCGACATAACCTTACTCGAGAATACGAAGAATATCAGCTCGAATATCAGACAGGAACTTCAATCCCCCAGGATGTGTATTGAGCCGCTCGAAAAGAACTTCATACATAGGCTTGAGAGCTTGCCTCAAATTCCGCTCAATACGGTAGAAAGCAGATAAAGATCCTTCCTCTTCATGATCACCATTATCTTCAGCCTTATCTGCCAAAGCTCTAAATTTCTAAACCCAACTAACAAAATAAAAGAAGACACACTCATAAGAGTGAAAACAAGACCCACCGCTTGGGAGATGAAGATCAAGATGCTGCTTCATTAACTCACGAACTTGGGTCCGATTGAGATCGTACTCTTTGGCTAGTGAAAGAAGTATCTTATGACGATTTTCTGGGGAAAGGAAAAAATATCCCTGCAAAGTTAACATTCAACAATTACTAACATGACAACTAACAAAGTATCAGCAGAAATAACTGATTATTTCGTGCTGTGGTGGAAGTTCACCTCTGAGAAGTCATCTAGAGCAACGTCTACAATTTCTGTCTTCTTTGTCGACATGGCTGAGTGCATTGACTCCCGTACTTGGGTGAACTCTCTGAAAGTTGAACCATTATAAGTAATTCCCGCAGCACCAGTGACGATAATAACTTACAAGTCTTCCTTTTTCCTTTTTCCTTTTTCCTTTTTCCTTTTTCCTTTTTTACATCTGTGAGAAAAATATTCTAACTATTCCGGCCATAAATTTGATGGGTTTAATTTACACTTACATTTTCACTATTCGGCCACTTAATACCAACTACAGGAAACTCTAACTCCCTCAGCACCCATTTTATGTGCCACACTTTCCTTCTTAATTTGTCTCAAAAAGAATGACACATTTCTATATTTAGAAAGAACTTAACTTTAAATATCCTATTTTATCCTTGATGAGATGATTTACAGCCACACAAATGCCTATGGCTTGTTTTAGACCTTAAGTTTCATAACTCTTTCTTTCTTTCTTAAACTCCAAGTGTAGTCAAACACCTGTCACATAAATGGGACAAAGGGAGATTTCCCAAAAAAGAAGTTATGTAACCTGTTATATACTGATAAGGCAAAATGCCGTCAATGTAGAACTTAAATAATTAACTTTTTACTAGGAAAGCTTGATCCTGGCATTAACAAACAATGCTTGACCAAAGGACTCCGAAAACATAGAGATGAAATAGGGGCTTATCATATATACAATCAAGATTGTTTTATACTGGATAAATTTCTCTCTTTTTTTTTTTTTTTGGGTTTGTCGGGGGGTTGAAAGTTGAGTAAAATACAGAGATACAAACAGATAACGTATTAAAGACCTTTCTGGATGAAGTGAAGCATCCGGAGAAGAAGAAAGTTGATCACCTTCCGGTTGAGAGACTTGCATTTGGTTCAATTTGCTCTGTTTTATATTCAATACCAAAGAAAAAGATTAAATAAAATAAAAACACCGTAAAATGATGAATTGAATCAAATCCAATTAGGAAGGAAAAAAAAAGCAGGAAGTAATTCATGATAAAAGTGGAGGAGAGTGAAGTAAAGCTTACAGAGAGAGGTGAAAGAGGTCGCATTTTGGTACGCATAAGAATGGCCAGACCTTTCTTGTTCATCATTCTACTTTTTCAGTTGACATATACAAATCATATTTGGTTTCTGTCTGTTTGATTCGTACTATGAATTTTCTTGGTAGTAACCGAAAGAAATTCACGGCAACGCCTAAACTGCGGCGTTTTCAGAGTCATGGGCCCGAATTGGCGGATCACTGCGTAGTCCAGTTTGCTTTAGCAAGCTACAAAATGGATAAGCCCAAATCTGTTAGCTAATCGAACATTGAAAATGCTCTCAGGCTCAATTGAGCTCGGCTACATTATTGGAAAGACAAAATTACATCAAATGACCTTGAAAATGGTCACTCTTGAATTGTTTCCACTTTTGACTTATGAGCAAATTTTTAAGGTCAAAAGTGTTAGACCACAAGGCAAGTGAGAGTAACACCTATTAACACTTATCACGGGATAAGCGGGGTAAAATAACTAATAGTGGCACCGATATTTCTATCAATCATCCGCTACATTACTGCCTTCACCGAGGAAATCATGAGTGGTCCAATTCATTAATTGAAGCGGTAAAAAGTAAAAATAGCCGGCAGTTTTCGGATTGGTTATTCTAAAATAATCAGTATTGCAAAGTTATTAAAAAATAGTCATTATTTTAGTGCAATACGAAAAGTTTCAATATAATATATTAGAGATCGGTGCATCTGTGTATAAACTTTCAGCATATTATGCTGGAACTCCAACACGCGAAAAGTTCCAGTATAATATACTGGAGATTGGAGCACTGGTGCTCCAATTTCTAGTATATTATGTTGAACCAGTATATTATACTGGAGTATTTATTTGGATTTTTAACAGTATTTTTGTTCAGATTTATCTTTACATGAAAAGTGACTAAATTTTGAGTACTTTTAAAACTGTGACTATTTTTGAATGATCACTTGTAAATCTGTCTATTTTTTAATTTCTCTCATTAAAAATGATACTAGATTGTCATTTTTAGACCATCTCCAACCCTAACACCAAACTTCACACCAAAATGGTGTAACGCTAAATTTACTCCGACCATTACACCATTTTTTACACCAAAAAAATATATTTCTTCTCTCTCTTCTATATTATATTATTATCTTCTATTTAAATTTCAGTTTTTATTTCCTTCAAACAAATTTTATTTTTTTTCTTTTTTTCATATTCATCAAATATAATTCACATTCACCACTTATACAACAACAACAACAACTACCCAGTATGTTCCCACAAAGTGGGGTCTGGGGAGGGTAATACGTACACAGGCCTTACCCCTACCCGAAAGGGTAGAGAGGCTGCTTCCGGCCGACCCTCGGCTCAGAAAAAGAGAGAGAAAATCAACAAACAAAACAAAACAAAACATTCACCACTTATATAATCATTTATTATAAAATTATTTTAAAGGATAAATCAACTAAAAGTGAAATCAATGATAAAAGATAATTAAATAAATATTACATCATTAGTCAAATTTAATTTAAGTACCACATAACTATTCAACTTTCGCCTCTATTCTCCCATAAATGCTCGATTAATGCATTACGAAGTGCGAAATGCGCATCTTTATCCTTAATTTTTTTGTGTCGAGCTAAAAATTGTTCAAATCGGTGATATTCATCTACTGCCATTTCTATCGTAGGAGCTGGGCATTCATGTGCATCTTCAATTGGTGCATTAATTATATTTTTTAATGTAATTTCAATTTTAGTGTATCCTCCTTTGATGTACTTTTAATTATAATGTATTTATGCATTGTTAATTTTCATTTAACATTTTAGTTTTCACTTTTCAATTTTAGCAACATTAGATATGTTACATTTGCATTTTTCATTTTTAAATAATGGTTATATTTCTTTTTATACAATTAAATTAATAATAAAACTAACTTATAATTTTATATAAATATATCATATACAAAAATTAATATATCAAAAAAATTAGGATATAAAATTAAAATTGTAAAGATCTTAATATAAAAATTAAATATATACATAATATATGATAAATTAAAAGTCCAAAAAAATAAAAAGATAAATAAAATAATACTAAATCAAATTTGGTGTTGATGAATAGTGTGCACAAAATTTGGTGCGATACTATTCACGCACTATAATGGTGCAAGATTTGGTGTTCCGTTGAAGCAAAAAAAATACCAAATTTTACCAAATTAGATTTGGTACAAAAAATAGTACCCTTGGAGATGCCCTTAGACGGTATTAATTGGAATAAAACCAGCGCATACAAAGTAGTTGAAAAATAGTAGCTAGAGCTTAAAAATGGGCAAATAGTTGAAACATAGCCACGGCCACGGGAACTTCAGAGATTTTCTTTGGAGTTTGAACTTTTGCAAGTGAAACACCAAGACAGTGAGTTTTAAACGTATATGAGTTGCACTGTTGGAAGTCAAACTCCAAGAATATATCATGAATTTAAAACTTCTGTAAGTAAATGTGATGATCCGGCCCGTCATCATGTGAGTTATCACCTCGTTATCCTCGTTAAATGCTTGTTAATGTTTCAATATGCATGTTTGGCGAGTTTGAGTCAATTCGGGTTGAGTTTAGTTGGAAATGAGACAAAAGTCTCTTAGAAGAAGGAATAGTTGGGAAAAGTCAACTAGACATTGACTTGTGAGTTAGAGAGCTCGGAATCGAGTTCTAATGATTCGGTCAGATCCGGGAGGTCATTTATGAGCTAGGAAAACGATCGGAAGTGAATTTGGAGGTCCTGTGTAGTTTTAGGCTTGAATTGGCTAAGGTTGAATTTTGGCGAAATCCGAACGGTAGGTGAGATTTTGATCCGGGAGTCGGAATGGAATTCCGACAGTTGCAGTAGCTCCGTTCGGTGATTTTGGATATGCCTGCAAATTTTCAGGTCATTCGGATATCGTTTGGTCGGGTTTTTGATCGAATGTGAATTTTTGAAGTTAAAGTTAAACTTAAGCTTAAATTTGTTGAAAACGGACGATTTTGATGTTAACGATAGAGTTTTGATGATTGGAACAAGTTCGAATAAGGTTATAGGGCGTGTTGGTTCTTTTGGTTGAGGTCCCGGGGCCCTCGGGTGAGTTTCGGGGTGGTTTCGGACCATTTCTAGGCCATTTTTAACTGCTGGTTTATGTCTGTAGCAGTGTTCTATGCGATCGCGGACAATGGGACGCGATCGCGATGAGTAAAATGTGCGAAATATATTAATGAATCGCGATCGCGTGAAATGCTCCGCGATCGCGAAGAAGGAAAATTTATGTGCATTGATCCTACTTCGGAAGCTCATATCGTTTTATCTAAAAAGACTTTTAAGGTGATTCAAAAATGAAAGTTGTAGTCCATCGTGTCTAGTTTTCCGAAAGCTAAAGTAATCTTGATTTGGACATCTGTGTAAAATGTTATGGACGTTACACTATTGGGTGTCCGAGAAGGATCTTTAATACACATGCATCTATTGGGAAGCTTATATCTCGAAATGTATACGGATTCAGGAAATGAGCATCAAATGAAAGTTATAGACCTATGTGTCTAGTTTCCAGAACATCAAACTATTCATCATTCGGAGGAATGTGAAAATAGTTATGACCATTATGCTGAAGCCTGTACGGAGGAACCAGAATTTGTTCACCGCGATCGCGAAGCCTTTCCCGCGATCGCGAAGGGTAAATTTTGGGCCAAATTTTGTTCTCCGCGATCGCAGAGCCATTCCCGCGATCGCGATGAGTAATATGCCTAGGCAGAATGCTTTTAAAACATTCCAGTCGCGAAATCAACCCGTTTTCCACCATTTTTTGGTCATTCTTGAGAGCTTTTGGACAGGAATTGAAGGGATTTCGATGGGGAATCGTTGGAGGTAAGTTTTATGAGTTAAATACATGATTTTATCAAAGAATCTTCCATTAATTCTCTGAATTTGGGTAAGAAATTAAGAAAATTAGGGCTTTGAGCAAAAATCTTAAAATGGGGATTTGAAGGACAATTTGTGGTCCGAATTGGGAGTTCTTGGTATGTACGAACTCGTGGAGAGACGAGGATTCCGAAAATGTGAGTTTCATAATTTTTCGAGAAGCGTACCAAAAGTCGGATTTTGACAACTTTGTGGGTTTTGATGCAATTTGAGTTATTTCGAATGGGTTGCGTGAATTTGGCATATATTGATGTATTATCATTGATTTTGAGCAGATTTGGCATCCGAGGAGATTGATTTGCGAGGCAAGCACAAGACGGACGAAGGCTTCTACCGGTTCGAGGTGAGTGGTGATAGTAAATAATGTACTGAGGGTTTGAAACCCCGTACTAGCACTTCACAGTGCTATGTTGAGATGAGACACGCGTCTTGTGACGGGCGTGGTGACATTGTGATTGGGGAGTTGGACTTGGTCCTTCCCGACTAATAGCGTATTGTGTATTATGACTGTGAATGAGCTTATAACCGTGTAGTTGGGCTGGTAGCCGGGCTTTGTGCCGATCTGTAGAAGTATTAGGGAAACCTGTAGAGCTAGGTGACCCTCATATCATGCTGGATACATATGCTCAGCCGTAGTATATCATGCTGGATACATACACTCAGCTATAGTATATCATGCTGGATACATACACTCAGCCGTAGTTATAGCTGTATAGCATATTATGAGTCAACACTAGATGTGTACTTCGAGAGAGACTACCTAGGGTGGGATTCCCTGTTCTTGCTTAGGGGGCCTGAGAGGCCAAGTCTATACTGGCTGAGGCAGGGTCGAGGACCCACTGTGAGATATTATATTGAGCCTGAAAGGACAAGTCTATATTGATTGTGATGGGGTCGAGGACCCACTATGAGATGTTATATGGGGCCTGAGAGGCCAAGTCTATACTGACCGAGATAGGGTCGAGGACTTACTATGAGATATTATATATATATATATATATATATATATATATATATATATATATGGATCGGATCGCACGCCGCGAGTAATATATATGTGGATCGGACTACACGCCGCGGTGATATACATGTGGAACGGATCGCACGCCGTAGTATTATTGCGCTGGGTGTAGGAGCCCTTCGGAGTCCGAGTCCGCACACATTCTCGGTGAGCGCCGGAGTATATTATGGGATCGGGCCGCACGCCGCGGGAGTATAGTTATATATGTATATATATATTGGATCGGACCGCACGCCGCAGTAATATATATGTGGTGGGCTGCACGCCGCAGCATCATAGCGCTTGGGCCTAGGGAGCCCCTCCGAAGTCTGTATACACCCCCAGTGAGCGCCGTCGACGTTAAATGGAGCAGGCTGCGCGCCGCATCGGTATATGTATTGGAGCGGGCTGCACGCCGCAGCATTATACTTATTCATATCCATATACATACTCAAATACTTATACATTATAGACATATGTACATATTTACATACATTGAGTTGACGGTACACCGTAGCGGTACGAGTGAGGATTTGGTCAGTGTGGGACCTTGTTGGGATAGATGTGGACTCGAGATGAGAGTATTCACCGTAGTGATGACTTACCTGTGAGGTTGCCTTAGAACTGTTTAGTGATAGTACATGTGTTCTCACTTTCGGTTATTGTTTATTATTATTACTCACTGAGTTGAAATATACTCACCCCACTCCCTTGCACGTTTTGTGCAGATATACAGGTTTAGGAGGGCAGTTGAGCTATCGCAACTGCTTTATTATCCCCATTCTGTGGAGACTTCGAGGTAGCTGCCGACGTCCGCAGTACCTGACCTCTTCCTTTTTATCATTCTGTTGTCTCCATCCTGCTTAGACTTGATTGTGTAGTAGATCTCATTTGTGGAGGCTCAGACTTGTGACACCACGATTTGGTTGGGACTGTGTTCTTGTATTTCATTTCTACACTTCTTTATTTGTTATGAAAACATGCTAATCACGCCGATTAATCAGTATTAAATAAATTTGGCTGGTTTAATTGGATTAGTTGGTCTGGCTTGACTAGCTTTAGGGTTGGGCGCCATCACGACCGGGTTTGGGTCGTGACAAGTTGGTATCGAGCCTAGGTTACTAGGACTCGCGAGTCATGAGCAAGTTTAGTAGGCTCTCGCAGATCGGTACGTAGACGTCCGTATCTATCCTCGGGAGGCTGCAAACAATTTAGGAAAGTTTCAATTCTTGAAATTCTTATCGTGCGTACTTGATTCAGCTTGAGATGTAATTCTTGAAACTCCTTCTATACGTTTGTAAGTGCACTCGAGTGCTTAGTGATAAATTTGCCTTGATGGCTTATGATTCCCTAATCGAGTGACGAGATATAATCTCTATGAGTTCATGATTGGGCCTGTCGGGAGGACTTAAGGCCGGATCCTTCTCTATGGCTTGAGCACCAAGGTGCTAATTTCGCGAGCCGGTATTATGAAGTTCATACGATCGGTATTGATTTTGGTTGTAAAAAAAATAAAAAAAAAATAAAAAAATGACAGTTTTATAATGGGAGAGCTGTAAGGTATTCGGTTCTTGTTGTGATTTGATATGTAGCCCTAGCTATGGGCGTGAGAAATATGTTCATTGCCTCTTGGCGGAAATGTAAATTGCACTACGTGTGGTAGTATGAGTTCAAACTCAAGAAAACTGAATTGGTCGTGCTATGAGTATTGTGGTGAAAGATATTTGACATATGTTATGATTTGGGCAGGTGCAACGCACGTTCATGTACTAATGCTGATAATATAATTCGTGTAGTAATGAGATTTATGTTGTGGATATGCATTGTGATGTTTTGTCGAGTTGCCGATGTATTGTTAGGGTGGTTTTGGTGATTCTCTGGCAGGTGGATAGGCCAAATTACAAAGGAAACTCTATCAAAAATTTTGGAATCATTTGAAACTCAGAAAAGATTTTGTTACTTAAGGAATGGGCTTAACTGTTGTGTGTGAATGAATACAAGAAGTGCAAAAGAATTAAGATTTTTGATGATTCGAGTCTCCACCAAAGCTTGTAAATGACTCGAGTTTAATCTCATTATAACATTGCGACATCGTTTGAGCAATAATGCTTTGAGTGGTTAAAAGTACTTTGATTTATGGCTTCGAGCCAAGTTGGGAAGGTTGTTATTGATTAACTGATTGCACCGTTGTGTGTCATGTTGGTTCTGTCTCAAGGTATGTTAGCGAATCAGTTCTGGTCGCAAAAATTTAGCCGAGAATGGCGAGGGTGAAGGAAAATTTTGATGAAGGTTATGGGGCTTCATAGACGTGAAGAAATACTAGGATGTTTTTAACTTATATTGGTAAAGAATGTTCGGTGTATAGAAAAGAAAGATAGCTAATTGTATCTGTATGTAATCATGTTCTGCGGTGTCAGAGTTCTAGTAAGGCCCGAGTGGTTCTGTTCAATAAGGCGGTTGAATTATAACTGGTTAAGGGTGAATGACGCTCGAGAATAGCCTTGCGGTGTTCAAGATTTACGCTTGCAACAGTCGGGTGCCTTAAGACTGTGTACGTGGCTAAAGACCGTGGTTTCGTTAGAAGAAATCAAGACTTTTGTTATGTTATGGGGATGATGAGATTCTATGTATCTATATTGGAGAGTAATAATAACGAATTCAAAATTGCAGGAAGTTCTTCAAGGTAAAGTGTTGTAGATTGTGGTATCTCTGGAAAACATCTGAGGGAGTATTCAACCGCCTGTGACTCTTAGACGATGTGGTCTTATGTACGAGTCTCGTGTGGTAACATGAGTTGATGTATTATGGTGCAACAGTAAAGGCTAATATTGAATTAAAGATGAATCAGAAAGGAAACTGGGTAAATGGAACAACTTGTTAGTAAACTGGAACAGTATGAAAAGGGCACGAGTAGCTCCTGGTATGTGTTCGAAATAATGAGTCTTGCAGTTATGGTGCAGTATGGTATATGCGATGTGCTATGGAAAGATGATACCGGCATGTTCAAGGTTTTGAGATCAGTTTATATTATATAGGAAGTCATTAAAATCCCCAAGCAACGTGGGCAGCTGCAAATAATCTGAGAATCAATCTTCCTGGTGATTGAGGAAAATGGTACTGCTATTCTAGTAATTCGGCAGAGTATATGGTCAAAAGGGCCAGGTAATATAAACTGATAATATCTAGTGGTGTGGTGGTATCCTTTTGTTGGATTAACAATGATGATTGAGTTGTAAAGGGCATAAGGAGATTTCTGAATGGCTTACGTGGTATGAATGAATGCTTGATGTGTGTTATGTATTCATACGGTGGAGTGTGGAATCAGTCATAATGATTCATGTGTTATATATGTGTTGGAAACTAGAAGTTCTCTTAATCCGCCTACGCAGTGGTGGTATGTCGTGTGTATCGACACCGTTTAGCGGTTATTGGTAATTGGAAGCCCTAGTGGGTCTCTCGTTACTTGATCTCTCAACTTGGGTTATGATACTTGATTGCTTATTGGTCGTCATTGGGCTAGTTATCCAGACTAATGTGATATGAACTATATCGGAAAATGGCACAATTGCGTAGCAGAAAAACATCAAAGTATGCTCCAACAGAGTAGTTGTACCCAGGACCAGCGAACAGCTGGTAGGCATTGCTTTGTTAATTGGACCTTAGTGGCGGATGTCAGTATAGAGGTATCTACCATTGATTCAGTTCCAGTATTGAGGAACTTTGTCGGATGCGTTTCATGTGACCGAGCTTGAGGCTATATATGTGTTTGTTGCAACGAGCAACTTGACTCGATGTACATTCCCTTTTGCTAGATTATACGTGGATCGGGTGGCACACCGCCACATGTATAGTATCTGGATCGGGTGGCACGCCGCCACATGTATGGTATCAGGATCGGGTGGCACGCCGCCACAGGTATGGTATTTGGATCGGGTGGCACGCCGCCACAGGTATGTTATTGGAATGGGTTGTGCGCCGCAACAGTGTGATGTGGAAAATATAGCTTCCTATATGTTACCTTGTATATAATACTTCTTGACTTCTGAGTAAAAGTCCGTATTGGGTACCGCTCGGGGAATAGCACATCGGTTGTGTCCTTTCGAGATTTGATAGCGTATATCAATTATATCACCGCATGTGTGATTGGTTGCTTGAGTTCAGACATAGATGTGTGTGTGGCTGACCATTCTGAGCATGGTGACTTGAGGTGCTTCGTGAGTAATTGTGTTTGGATAGAATCATGAGTCGTAGCAAGGCCACGTGATGTTATGACCTTTCTAGAAGGAGTCATGTACTCTATTCCTATGATGTGAGACGGGATCTCAGTTTTATGATATGATGGTACAGAGGAATTGAATTACAGCTTTGTTGTTGGAGTCAGTTGTCATGATTTGAGTATGTTCAGACGTTTCCTATTGGAGCTTGTGTTGTGCATGTCGCGGCTTAGGCTGGTGTTGAGGCGTCATATCACCAGTGTGGTGTGTTATTACCTAAATGATCATTTGAGTCATTAATGAGTGCGAGCGTGTATGATTTCAGTTGGTTAGAAGGGTAATATCGAGATTTGGCTTCGAACTCTATTGTAGTATCAATTAAAAGGGAAATGGATTCATGAATGGTTGACCTGAGAGATGGATTCGATATATCGCGTGTGCGGTTGCCATGGGCAGGATATGAAGGTATTGGAATAAGACTCTATCTAATGAGAAAGGTTCTTTCTGCTATTATTTTGTTATTGTGGCCAGTTTTTGTGATTAGAGACTATCGTCTCGAGTGATTGGGTTGTTTGATACATCATGTGATCTCACCCGGAGTGGCGAGTTTGGCTATTACGGTTAGATCGTGTGTACTCTGAGTATAGATGTGGGATTCAGATTTGGTATATGATTTCAGAAAGTGCAATGTGGTTTATGGTTCAGATAGACTGTGGAAATTCAGCTATACTATGTTATCGGACTTATGAAAGATAAGGTGAAGTGGTATCACCCCGAGTATATGCTTGGTGAGGTCATTCAGCTATTGTGTTGAATCTAGTACAACTCTGGGTCCGCTCGAGGACGAGCGTTTGCTTAAGTTGGGGAGAATGTGATGACCCGGCACGTCATCATGTGAGTTATCACCTCGTTATCCCCGTTAAATGCTTGTTAATGTTTCAATATGCATGTTTGACGAGTTTGAGTCAATTCGGGTTGAGTTTAGTTGGAAATGAGACAAAAAGTCTCTTAGAAGAATGAATAGTTGGGAAAAGTCAACTGGACATTGACTTGTGAGTTAGAGAGCTCGGAATCGAATTCTAATGATTCAGTCAGCTCCGGGAGGTCATTTATGAGCTAGGAAAGCGATCGGAAGTGAATTTGGAGGCCCGGTGTAGTTTTAGGCTTGAATTGGCTAAGGTTGAATTTTGGCGAAATCCGAACGGTAGGTGAGATTTTGATCTGGGAGTCGGAATGGAATTCCGACAGTTGCAGTAGCTCTGTTAGGTGATTTTGGATATGCCTGCAAATTTTCAGGTAATTCGAACATCGTTTGGTCGGGTTTTTGATCGAATGTAAATTTTTGAAGTTAAAGTTAAACTTAAGCTTGAATTTGTTGAAAACGGACGATTTTGATATTAACGATAGAGTTTTGATGATTGGAACAAGTTCGAATAAGGTTATAGGGTGTGTTGGTGCTTTTGGTTGAGGTCCCGGGGGCCTCGGGTGAGTTTCGGGGTGGTTTCGGACCATTTCTAGTGCATTTTTAACTGCTGGTTTATGTCTGTAGTAGTGTTCTACGCGATCGCGGACAATGGAACGCGATCGCGGTGAGTAAAATATGCGAAAAATATTAATGAATCGCGATCGCGTGAAATGCTCCGCGATCGCAAAGAAGGAAAATTTCTGTGCATTGATCCTACTTCGGAAGCTAATATCCTTTTATCTAAATGGAATTTTAAGGTGATTCAAAAATAAAAGTTGTAGCTCATCGTGTCGAATTTTCAGAAAGATAAAGTAATCTTGATTTGGACATCTGTGTAAAAAGGTATGGACGTTATACTATAGGGTGTCCGAGAAGGATCTCTAATACACATGTATACATTGGGAAGCTTATATATCGAAATGTATACGTATTCAGGAAGTGAGCATCAAATGAACGTTATAGACCTATGTATCTAAATTCCAGAACATCAAACCATTCATTATTCGGAGTTGTGTGAAAATAGTTATGACCCTTATACTGAAGCCTGTCCGGAGTAACCGGAATTTGTTCACCGCGATCGCGAATCCTTTCCTGCGATCACCAAGGTTAAATTTTGGGCCAAATTTTGTTCTCCGCGATCGCAGCGCCATTCCCGCGATCGCGATGAGTAATATGCCTGGGCAGAATATTTTTAAAACATTCCATTCGCGAAATCAACCAATTTTCCACTATTGTTTGGTCATTCTTGAGAGCTTTTGGACGGGAATTGAAGGGATTTTGACGGGGAATCGTTGGAGGTAAGTTTTATGAGTTAAATACATGATTTTATCAAAGAATATTCCATTAATTCTCTGAATTTGGGTAAGAAATCAAGAAAATTAGGGCTTTAAACAAAAATCTTAAAATAGGGATTTGAAGGACCATTTGTGGTCCGAATTGGGAGTTCTTGGTATGTACGGACTCGTGGAGAGACGAGGATTCCGAAAATGTGAGTTTCATAATTTTTCGAGAAGCGTACCACAAGTCGGATTTTGACAACTTTGTGGGTTTTGATGCAATTTGAGTTATTTCGAATGGGTTGCGTGAATTTGGCATATATTGATGTATTATCATTGATTTTGAGCAGATTTGGCATCCGAGGAGATTGATTTGCGAGGCAAGCGCAAGGCGGACTAAGGCTTATACCGGTTCGAGGTGAGTGGTGATAGTAAATAATGTACTGAGGGTTTGAAACCCCGTACTAGCACTTCACAGTGCTATGTTGAGATGAGACACGCGTCTTGTGACGGGCGTGGTGACATTGTGATTGGGGAGTTGGACTTGGTCCTTCCGGCTTATAGCGTATTGTGTATTATGACTGTGAATGAGCTTATAACTGTGTAGTTGGGCTGGTAGCCATGTTTGGGGCTTTGTGCCGATCTGTAGAAGTATTAGGGAAACCTGTAGAGCTAGGTGACCCTCATATCATGCTGGATACATACGCTCAGCCGTAGTATATCATGTTGGATATATACACTCAGCTATAGTATATCATGCTGGATACATACACTCAGCCGTAGTTATAGCTGTATAGCATATCATGAGTCAGCACTAGATGTGTACTTCGAGAGAGACTACCTAGGGTGGGATGCCTGTTCTAGCTGAGGGGGCTTGAGAGGCCAAGTCTATACTGGCTGAGGCAGGGTCGAGGACCCACTGTGAAATATTATATTGAGCCTGAAAGGCCAAGTCTATATTGACTGTGATGGGGTCGAGGACCCACTATGAGATGTTATATGGGGCCTGAGAGGCCAAGTCTATACTGACTGAGAGAGGGTCGAGGACCTACTATGAGATATTATATATATATCTATATTGGATATATTGGATCGGACTGCACGCCGCGATAATATATATGTGGATCGGACCGCACGCCGCAGTGATATATATGTGGATTGGACTGCACGCCGCAGTATTATTGCACCGGGGTGCAGGAGCCCGCTCGGAGTCCGAGTCCGCACACATTCTCAGTAAGCGATGGAGTATATTATGGGATTGGGCCGCACGCCGCAACAATATAGTTATATATGTATATGTATATTGGATCGGACTGCGCATGCCTCGGTAATATATGTGTGGATAGGGTTGCACGCCGCGACAGTGGAGCGCTCGGGCCTAGGGAGCCCCTCCGAAGTCCGTATACACCCCAGGTGAGCGCCGTCGACGTTAAATGGAGCGGGCGCCGCGCCGCAGCGGTATATGTATTGGGAGCGGGCTGCACGCCGCAGCATTATACTTATGCATATCCATATACGTACTTAAATACTTATAAATTATAGACATATGTATATATTTACATACATTGAGTTGGTCTGTACACCGTAGCGGTACGAGTGATGATTTGGTGAGTGTGGGACCTTGTTGAGATAGATGTGGACTGGAGATGAGAGTATTCACCGTAGTGATGACTTACCTGTGAGGTTACCCTTAGAACTGTTTAGCGATAATACAGGTGTTCTCACTTTCAGTTATTGTTTATTATTATTACTCACTGAGTTGAAATTTAATCACCCCACTCCCCTGCACCTTTTGTGCAGATATACAGGTTCAGGAGGGCAGTTAAGTTATCGCAACTGCTTTATTATCCCCATTCTGTGGAGACTTCGAGGTAGCTGCCGACGTCCGCAGTACCTGACCTCTTCCTTTTTATCATTCTGTTGTCTCCATCCTGCTTAGACTTGATTGTGTAGTAGATCTCATTTGTAGAGGCTCAGACTTGTGACACCACGATTTGGTTGGGACTGTGTTCTTGTATTTCATTTCTACACTTCTTGATTTGTTATGAAAACATGCTAATCACGCCGATTAATCAGTATTAAATAAATTTGGCTGGTTTAATTGGATAAGATGGTCGGGCTTGCCTAGCAATGTGTTGGGCGCCATCACGACCGGGGTTTGGGTCGTGACAATAAAACTCCAGGATTGTGAGTGAAACTTCAGAACAATATCCTAGAGTCCTTGGAAAATTTCCTGAACTTCTATTACCATTCAAAATAACTTTAGGTATTCATTTGAACATCGTTCCCATAAATGAATCCCAAAGTTGATATTGTTAAGAGGTTGTAGCTATTGCTTTTGCCAACTGACGAATGTGCAAAAATATCATCTTTTAGGGCGAAAGGAGGAAGTAGAACAATCGCGTAAGAAGTAAGAAGAAGAAGAACAAGAAAAGATAAGACTGAATCTCCATTCAGGCCCACCTATATCCCTCGTCACCTCACAGACACCATTAAAGTTGAAGAAGCTGATCCGCATACTCTACCAACGACCAGGGACCCAAGCAAGTACCATTTTACTAGAATTCAAACCCAGCCTGCACCATTTGTCTCAATCACCTCACCAATAAATCACTTTGTAACCTGTTAAAGCTCATGATTACTATAAACCGCACAAAAACCATTTTGATTCATTTCCAAAAAAAGCGTCTTTAGACAAGACTAAATGAGCAACATAGGCACAGTGTATAAAGTACATATATGTGACATCTTAAAACTATCCCACTTCATGTGACATCTTAAAACTATCCCACTTTCTTGTGAAAGTTGGATATAC
Source organism: Nicotiana noctiflora (assembly GCA_032618575.1). Classification (NCBI taxonomy): domain Eukaryota; kingdom Viridiplantae; phylum Streptophyta; class Magnoliopsida; order Solanales; family Solanaceae; genus Nicotiana; species Nicotiana noctiflora. The sequence goes on from JASVEL010010221.1 coordinate 49,776, forward strand.
AAGATACAAAATCAGTAACTATCACAATACAAGTATATTTTCTCTAGCTTAACTAAGATATAGTAGAGGTCTATGTTTATCCAAAGAAGAATAGAAAAAAGATTTTGCAACCAGTATGTGAGTAGCAAATGACAATGACAGTTTTCTGTGAGGTGATCACAACTTCTGAATAACAACTGAATTGGCCAAGCCTGCTTGCTCAATTGTTTGGCTTGGATCACTAAGGATTTTAGGAGGAAAACCAACTGCCTGTAGTCGGTAATCCCCTGTGGCACTAGGCCTTGAAGCATTGATGAAGGCACGAATATCACCAACTGTATGATGGTAATTGAAGGGTGCAACTATGCGGGTTCCATCAGCAAGTCTAAGTTGAAGTGAGGTTGATGGCAATGATTCATCCACAAGGAACGTAGAAGGTGTTTGGGTGTTGATAGGGGTAGAGGCAGATAGCTCCGAAGTTGCTGCAGTTGAGCTGCTACCGAGTGTTCTTCCCACCCCTTGAAATGGAACTTGAGGTTTCTCTGGTTCCTGCAAGTGCATGAAGGAAGCGAAAAAATGTAAGCTTTACTTCAACTGATGTAGGACATGTTTATAGACAATTATTGAGCTCCTATACAGAAAACGAGAGGAATTGAGTTAGGGAGTTAAAGGGTGCTCATAGAGGATAAAAGGTGATGGCATTTACAAGTACCATTTCCAGGAGAAAGCAGAAAACAGAATTATATTTCGTGACGGTTTTGCTCCCACATCTGAAAATCAATCACATCTGATAATGTACAATGTCACCAAATGATAGACTCACGTCTCATATTTGTGTTTGCTTCATATTTATTCCTCTGTTATCTTTCTACCTCTATTTCTATTTCTTTATAATAATTGTTGCGTGAGAAGAGAAGATAAGAGAAAAGGTGCAATTTAGGGGTGAACATTCAATACTTACAGAGAAGTTCTCATCCCTTCTTATGAGGTTGCAATGCACTTGGGACCTACTATCTGCAGGTGCCAGCTCTCTTGGACATTCGGACTTCCCAATACTCTGCAAATGAGGCACACCATGACATTCAACAACAACGACCCAGTAAAACCCCACGAGTGGGGTCTGGGGAGGGTAGTGTGTACGCAGACCTTACCCCTACCCCGAGGAGTAGAGAGGCTGTTTCCGAAAGACCCTCAGCTCGAGAAGACAAAAAGATAAAATCAGTATCACCGCAGAAATCGTAGAAAAAGTAACAACAACATGGATATCAGAAGATAGAGAAGAAGCACACCATGACATTGTGAAACTAAAATCAACTCTAACTGAAACTTGGTCATCAAATACGAGAAATGTACAAAAGAACAGTGAAGAACTCAGAGAAACAAGTGGGAAAGTCTTTGGAAGCAGATATGAGATAACCATAAAGCAAACTAAAATTTAACCATTTTCCAGCTAAGTTTTAAACTTCAAACAAAGTAGAGTAGCAACCTCCATGATATACTACAAATACGAGGTTTGAATACAAAAGCTATGATGCATGGACTTATTTACAGGTACGTATTTGATACGGGTATACATGAGTATCCAACACGGGACTAGCAGTTTTTTTTCGGCTAATTTTTGGAGTATTATGAAGAATCTGCACAAATCACCCATACCCATGTCACACCTATTCGACAAGGGTATGCAAACAAATGAAGGATCCATGTATGAAAAAGGACGAAGAGGCAACATGAATTGATGGATGCATAATTCTCAACAGTGAAGGATAACGGAGAAAATGGACTATTTAGTTGGGCCTATTACGCATTAGACTTAGAAGGATCCAACCATAGTGCCAGGCAATCTTTGGCCTTTTTCGTGGCTTTGTTTTCATTCTCACTTACCTCCAGAAAAGATGCATTTTCAGGATCATCCAATCTCCTCAAAGGACCATCATTTACAGTAAAACCATTTCTCCAGAAGATAATGTTATGTACAATGGACTCAGGAGGTTGAGGAGCTGGTGCAGGTACTGTCTCCCCTGCAAGCGTTCTCCCCGTTCCACTAAAGCTTCTTGAGCTTGAACTAGGACGGATACTTTCCAAAGGACCTTGCATTGCACCCATTTGCCTAGCTCGATCAAAGATGGAGTCCACATCATTCTGCTTTGAAGGGTCTTGAACAAGCATTCCACTGCAAACAAAAAATGTAGCCACAGTTAGGGGAAGAGATTGCTTCAAGGCATTCAGCAGTTCTATGTAATCTTTCAAATTTAATTGAACAAATCAATTATTTTCAGAATATAGTCACAACGTAAAGAAAAACGTCAACGGACACAAGATAACAAACATGACTGTATACTCGGTATCGTGAATATTTAAAAAGATTGGTTAATGTGCCCTCCCATCTACTCTTCTCCACTTAAATACCAGACTTTTGTCGATAGCAGCGTTCGAACTCATGGGGTGCGCTTAACCAACACATACTTGGACTCGTGAATTGTCACATAGAAATACTCAACTACCTCAGTAACAAAAGCTATTTCTAGTAAACGATTAGTAATATCATTCAACTATTATAGTGAAATCAAGCTAGGACTAGAACAACCTAGATAGCACTGCCATGGACAATGAATATGCACTTTTGGAAGTAGGAGAAACTTGCCCATTAGATATTTAATGCGTATCGCTTATCATCTATGCAAACTAATTGCAAATAGAAGTACCACATAAGCTATAGAGCAAGTAGAAATAAAAGAAAATATTTGAAGATCATGATGTTTATAAGTATCATATCAATTATAGTGTGATTAGGTCAAAAAGAACGAAAGTTTGGGCAGCATAAGAATAGAAATGGATGCTTAAGGAAATTGAATTTGCTAAGGTCAATTAATTAACAAATATCTTTCTGGTATTGTTGCAGATCTTAAAAAAGAAAACCTGAAGTGGCAGGTGTGACTTATGACGAAAACCTTTTTCTGGAATTTTTTTTTTCCCGTTTTCTTTTTTTTTTTGAGGAAATCATGGTCTTGTGTTTGGTTATTTTAACTTGTGGAAAATGCCTTCTCCCAGAAAATATTTTCATCAAAATGGAGAAAATGACTTTCCTGCTCATGAGCAGGAGTCATTTTCTTTTACAAATATCCTAATTCTTAATCCATGTCGCTTGGAAATTTATTATCAACATTGAATACAAAAAAATATCAACAGAATAGTATCATCATACTCTATTCTCCTCTTTATAAAATTAGTATATAACACATATTGTCTTACCAAGACAACATATATCACTAATTTTTATACTCAACCTAAACACTGGAAAATGGTTCGGAGCCATGTAAAAATTGCCTTAACAAAGAACTCTCTCTCACTCACTTACTCTCCGTCTCTCTCTGTTTTTCCTACAATGAATTCCCCATCCCCACCCCATAACAAAATGATCAGGAAAATCAATTCAAAGCAGATAGAAACGATGGAATCACCAGCTCAGTTCTAACAACTGGATAATTAGTAATAACACCTCCAATTAGAAATTCAATTTATTTTCCCAAAAGCACCTTCTAACGCGAAAACTGAATATAAAATTGCACAGCAAGGCGGCAAAAGGCCCTCCAAGTCTAGCAAAGAAAATGCTATCAGTTTCATATAAACGGCAAAATTTGACACGTAATAACAAATCAAGTAGATGAATAAAGACTTTTCAATTAAAATTCTTGTAAATTACAAGAAATGTATAAAATCCAGAAGTTAATACTCAGCTAAGTAACAACTAACAAGCAATTTGCGAACACAAAACAGCAATTAGTAGAGTTATAAATGAAAGGATAGGACAAAATAGAAGAGCTAGGGTTTTGAGAAAAATGATTGCCTCTTTTCACCACCAGTGTAGTATTCTTGGGGATTATCAGAGTCGCTGTCTGAATCGTGTCCAGAAGGACGGTTTAGATCAGATAGTGTTCGAATACCGCCCGCGGCGGCACGGCCAGTGGACGGCTGCCTAGAGGGTTTCTTGCTATCCCGGGAAGACATTGCTTCTCTGCACTGCTGAAGATTCAAAGAGAGAGAAGAGGGATCGGGAATATGATTCCTTTCAATCAGCTATTGTTTTTTCGGTTTTTATTTTTATCTTTATTTTGACGAGCTTTGGTGGGTATCCACGTTTGTGCGCCCGATGCAGCCATTGATTGAAACAACAACAACAACAACCCAGTATAATCCCACTTAGTGGGGTCTGGGGAGGGTAGTGTGTACGCAGACCTTACCCCTACCCTAAGGTAGAGAGGCTGTTTCCAAATAGACCCCGGGCATCCTTCCCTCCAAGAACTACCCACCTTGCTCTTGGGGAGACTCGAACTCACAACTTCTCGGTTGGAAGTGGAGGTTGCTTACCATCACAGCAACCCCTCTTGTCTAGCCATTGATTGAAACAATATCGCAAAATGCAAAAAGTATTCCTCTAACTATGAGAAAGATATTAAAAACATATTACTCCCTCCGTTTCAATTTATGTGAACTCATTTGACTGGGCACAGAGTTTAAGAAAAAGAGAAGACTTTTGATCTTGTGGTGTAAAATGAGGCACATTTATTTTGTGTGGATATAAATCATTGTATAAAGGTAAATTATTTCCAAATAAGGAAAGAGGTCATTCTTTTTGGCACGGACTAAAAAGGAAATAGGTTCACATAAATTGAAACGGAGGGAGTATATTATGAATGTCATTTAGTATTCCGTTATAAATAAATTTTTTGAATAAGGTTATTTATATGTGCGGCCGCACTAAAATATTTATTTATTTAATATTCTATTATAAATTAGCTTCCTAAAAAATTTTATCACTTTGATATCTACAGATAAACATTACCCTGGTAGAAGATTATTCATATCGGGAATAATAAGTTTATCCCTTTGATACCCGTTATGGATAAATATTATACCCGGTAGAAGATTATCCACACTGGGTACAATAAGCTTATCTTTTCAGTATTCCGTTATAGATAAACATTACCTCTAGTAGAAGAATATGTAGACCTAGTACAATGAGCTTATCCTTTGAGTACTCTGTTATGGATAAACATTACTCTCAGTAGAAGATTATCCATATATGGTATAGTAACAGCTTACAGAGCAACTTGCAGTAGCAGCTTACACAGGAGCTTGCAGTGGCAGCTTACACAGTAGCTTGCAGTAGCAGCTTACACAGTAGCTTCATTTCTTCTATAAATAAAAGAGATTTGAGTTTATTATGTACATCAATTTGAATTTGAAAAATATATCAGTTTCTCTCTATACATGTCTTTACTTTACCGTCTTTATTTCGTAACAAAGGAGAGTAATTTTGTTTTTATTTAAAATTAAATCCGAACATATCCTTATTATTAGAGAATTGGTTCAAATTTACCTCTCAAAATAGAAAATACACCAAATTTGCCCTTCATTTAACTTTCATTCCAAATATGCCCTTACTATAAGTAAACTGGCTCATATTTACCCCTTAAAATCAACAAAATTTATTTTTTCCAATTAATTTTCGGATCGGACCTTTTATTTAGAGTTAAAAATTTAATTTGACTTTTATTTCTAAACTATATACATTTTCTTTTTCAGAAATACATATCAAAAGCAGATTCACAAAATATTTCATTTTACTCAAAAGATAACTAATAAATCTTCTTCTACCTTTAAAAATTAATATTTTTTGCCTACGCAATTATTTTTAGGTTCTTGAAGATTATTTATTTTCCTGTGCAAAAATAATTAATTTTTTAGAACTAGTATTCTCAATTATTATTGAATTTCAGGAGAAAAAAATTAAATGAGAGAAATATAGGAATATGATGAGTAAGTAGATATGTTTGGTTTTTTAAACTATTTTGGATATGTGTAATTTTTTTGGTTAAATTTGTCACAAGAAATATTTTGGGTTAAGATTATTGTCTTGATGTGGCACTCCATTTTGATAATAAAATATATTTTTAATGAGTAAAAATAAAAAGTTGTAAGTGTCAGAAAACAATTTGATAACTGAAAAAGAAATATCCAAATTGATGCCTAGGTTCATTCTTTTGATATTACGTTAATGGGTATTTATTATCCAATCAATATGAACATATTTTAATGTGTGTAACAGTAAATTAGAATAACTTTTAATACAATTGTCATGACCCAAATTTCCCTCCGTAAGATGTCGTGACGGCACCTAGCTAGTCTCTAAGACTAGGTAAGCCTAACAATTGCGGAATAACTGAAAATAACAACAAATATAACGACCAAACCTCAACAATAACATGTATATATATAGATAAAAAAAATAGTTGCTCAACAGGTACAAGTAAAAGTCACAACTTCGAGTATAAACACTCCCAAAACCTAGTAGTCACAAGTCACAAGCTCTAAGGAATGTAATAACTCTCTCTATACATCAACCTAAGAGAATAAAGAAGAAAGACAACATAAGGATATAGAGGGACTCTGAGGTCTGCGAACGCTGCCAGATATACCTAGAAGTCTCCAAGCAGCAGCACACGCACTCTATTGATATCAGGGCTAGTATGAGTACCTGGGTCTGCACATAAAACATATGCAGAAGAGTAGTATGAGTACACCATAACGGTACCCAGTAAGTACCAAGCCTAACCTTGGTAAAGTAGTGACGAGGTCAGATCAGGGCCCTACTGGAATATAATAATTAAGGCATATTATATAGTAATATAATGAAAAGGCTAAGAATTTAGAAATTACAGAAAAGTAACAACACAACATATGGGGGTAAACGACAGGGACTCTCCCGAGGTACCGCCTCGTAGTTCCAAAAGTAAATATGCAACAGGGGATCTCCCGAGGTACCGTCTCGTAGTCCCAAAAGTAAATATGCAATAGGCGAGCTCCTGAAGTACTGCCCCGTAGTCCCAAAAGTAAATACACAGCTCATAATCGATGGAACAACAAATTCACAGCTAGTAATTCTACAGTTAAAGACTAAATACAAAATCAAGGAAAAATAGAAATTCTACTAAGCATGTTATACAGATTTGAAATAAGCATGTAAGACACGTAGACATGTAATATTAGGCTAAACATGATAACTACACATGCTCGGATAACTCATTTAAGATATAACAAGTTAATATTCAATAAAAAAACCCAAATTTTTAATAATTAGCCCATGTACGCACTCTTCACCTCGAGTACACAGCACCCACATATCACAAATTATTACAACAATATCCTAAAAGAATCTCCCCCCCCCCCCCCCCCACAAGGTTAGACAAGTCACTTACCTCGAACCAAGCTCAATCAATCAATAAGAATGTCTTTTCCTCGACTTTCCAACTACGAATAGCCCAAATCTTGACAAAATCAATTTCATACTATAAATATAATTATAAGAAACTAATCTAATTTATGAAATCAAGACTTTACCAAAAAATTAAAAATCACCTCAAAAGGTTGACCCGGGACCCGTGTCTCTGAACGACGGAATGATATAAAAGTCACAAAATACGAGCACACATTCAACCACGATACCCATACTAAATTACACAAATCTTATACTAAAACCTCGATTAAAAACCCAAAATTCGGCCTAAGGATCTTTCACATTTCCCCATAATTTCTCATAATTAAATGATGAATTTAACGACGGATTAATGGATATTAATAAAAAAAAATATTCGAGAATCCTTACCGTGTTATTTATGGAAGCTTGTTAATAGGCATTCGTTCGACTCAGATTCTGTATTATTACCGTGTTCTTGACTTGACACCCACTTCGAGGCCCCATGGCCTCGATTCACTAAGATTTTTTGCCATTTTGTTGTTAGTCTAAACTAGGGTTTCCTAGATTTTGCTCTTAAACTGGTCCAATTGATTTTGCCTGCTATATTTTCCTTATTTGTGTTTAATCTACTGTCTTTCCTTGCTGGGTACTTAATTTTGATACTATATGAAGTATGAACCCCTCCCCAATTCTCTTTTTTGCATGAACCTTTGTCACTGAAATAACTACAGTTTCTCTCTCTCTTATTCTCTCATTCTATACTATTCTAAAATTTGAGACCTTGGCCAACTGAAAGCAAAGGCCACCAGAAATTCGATTGTTGCTCTTTCTTAGTGTGAGCACCGCCGGGATTCACGTGAAACCTTTGGGAACTCCGACGCACTGGTATTTTGGGGTTTTTGTTATTCTTTTGTCGTTGACGATTAAAGTGCTGCTGGAAATTATTTTTCTTAATTACTTGTTCGTTACTTTGTAATTGGTAAGTGCCTTTGCCCTTGCAGTTTCATTCCTATTTGTTTGTGTCCATGATCTGTATATCTATGTCACTGAAACTTTTGTGAATCAATATGTTACTATGTCATCTCTATTTGCAGCTCTATTTGCTCTAAAGTTATTTTCATGGCTCTATGTTTCTCCTATCATCTCAACTAGTCTAATTTCTAGCCCTGATTCGGGCTTTCTTAAGCATGTCTAGCCTAGTATGTTTGTGTGTGTTTGCTTGTATCTGTCACTTATGCTTAGTTTATCTTCTGCCTTGTTCTGGATTCTTCTGATAAACCAGTTCACAAGCAGAATGTGTTCTAATAACTTGTTGAATCATTCATGTATGACTTCATGCTTTCTTGATCAAGGTTTTAGCCAAACTTGTTTTCTTGTTACTTAACTTGTGCTCCCTGACTTGTTCAATTTTGTGTTCTTTAATATAGCTTAAGCCTTCTAGAAGGAGATTCAATATTTAGTCTATTCCCCTAAATGTGGTTCAGACCTAGTACCTGCATATCATGTTAATCTGGAGTCAATGTATTTTCATTTATTATGAGTCCGGGTATTATTTTTGAACCTTTGTACTACCATTGATACTCAATATGTTAAGTCTCATGTTCTGTTGAGTGACATGTTTGCCAACTGTCCTTAATTATGTTCATTAGCTTGTTTCTATGTTGTCGATGATCATATTCTATTAGGATCTCATGTTAAAAACCTTCCTGCGGAAACTGCCTCTCACTTGTTCATGTCTATGAATTTGCAAGTTGTTTGAAAATCTTTTAGGCTAATTATAGATTTTGTTTTGTTTAAAATTCTATTCGAAGTAGTTTTCTAGCTTATAATGTTTAATCTTGTCACTTCAAAAATTAGGATGAGCCTATTTTATGTATTCCTTCTGTACTTTCCAAAGTCTCATGTGATCTTGCTTATCTGTCTTGGTTAGAACTGTTGTTACTTATAACTTTTAGAATTATGTATAAAAAGGTATTTAATTAATTCCCTAAATACCTGTCACTTGGATGGTTAAGTCTAGCATCAGTAGGTAAGTCATGTATATTGGGCCTAGTATTGGACCATACGTTGTTGGACCTGAGTGTTAAATTCAACCATCTTCTATTGTTCTGCTAAGCTTGTAGGCACGTTGGTCGTGTGAAGAGTGAGGTTGTTGAAGGCCCAACCAAGTGTTGAATTACTTTGTTCGGATCTGTTTCTGGGCTTGTACTTATTCCTTATGTAACGTTTATAATTATATTCATTATCCGTTTATGTAATAATTATTAACAAACAGATGCGAAAATTAGTAAAAAGGGATATGGTATTTTAATTCTCACATAAAGGGGGTAAAAAATATGCATATATGATCTATTGGGGCTATTTGCTATTTGCTTACATGCTTTTAGTCTCATGTGTAAAAAGCATGCCTAAAAGAGTCATGCACACACTTCACTTAACTTGTCAAAATATGTTAGTTAAAGTATTTATTATACCTATTTCTATGTCTACCACTGTACACACTAAGACAAAATTACTATAAGATGTAATAGCACATACTTTACTAATCTAGATTCCATGCTTGTAGGACTCCAAAAAATTAGTTGGTCAACTGTTGCTACTACTTTAGGGTACTGCCCATTTAGATAAAATCTTTATTAATTAATCAACTACTTTGTGTCGTTTATGTACTGCTTCATTATTAGAAACCATGCATGTATGATATTATCACTCACTAGACAACATGCTCATAGGGATAAAGTGTTATGAAACTAATTTTAATTGTTTATCATTAGAAATCCTGCCTATAGGATATGGTTATTCATCTTAGACAGCATGTTTATAAAAATCAGTGTAGCAGATTCTAAGTTTTCAAATAGCCGTTTTGCCTCTTCATACGAGCAAGTAGATAGTACGTCTGCAGGACATGTAATGCCTGCAATATACCAATATGTTAGTTTAAAGCTGCAATGCTTCCTGTACAATGCCATAAATCAGAATCAAATAGAAATCATACCAATAGGACTTGCAATATTTCAGTCCACCTAAATGTTGTTTATATATAATATTGGAAATCAGAATCACATAGAGATCCTGCTTATAGGACTTAATGATTAACAACGTGCACTGCATAATCTAAAAATATATGACTGATTGCGTACTTTTTGTGCTTATGTGTGGAGGTTAACTTGAGCATTTTAATGTTGTTATTGTCACACCTCTTTTTTACGCACCCGCAAGGATGCAAAGAGTTTTTCCAATTAAAGGACAATCGAGATGAGATTTATTTTAATTATTTCAGAGTCGCCACTTGGGAGATTGATGGTGTCCCAAGTCACCGGTTAAATCCCGAATCGAGGAGAAGAATGACTCTATTTAACAGTCCGCGAACCAGAAATCCGGATAAGGAATTCTATTAACCCGGGAGAAGGTGTTAGGCATTCCCGAATTCCGTGGTTCTAGCACGGTTGCTCAACTGTCGTGTTTGGCTTATCTATCTGCTTTTTACAATTATGTACTTAGTGCAAGTTAATATCTTTTTACCGCTTTATTATTGGTTATGATTTACGAAAGAGAAAGTTGCTTGAAAATATGCTTTCGAATCACGTCACATGAAATGCACCCGGATCCTCGACATATCTTTATTCAACATTTCGGGGTTTGGATTCGGGTCGCATGAAATGCACACCCGTATTTAAAAAGGTAAAACTAAAATATGCGCCTGGATCGACTACTTATTTACATTGTTGAGAAAGGCGTGATATTCGTTAAGAAACGACGCATCTCGAAACCTAAGTATTTATATGTACATTTATGACGGCTATGTGATTAGTGTAACTATTGGGCGAGGCGTACCTTTGATTCAAATCTAAAGCGAACTACATCTCACTGTATCTTACTTAAGAGTTGATTCCAAATTACTCAAAACTTGCTACGAACCACATCGCATGAAATGCGCCTGTGGTTCATGACATGCTTTATTTACTCTTGCCCGAAATTGGGGTCGGGTCACATGAAATGCACCCCCGACTCTTTTAATCTAATTACGTCATTCCGTTGAGTAACAACTCCCTAGCTAATCTTGCTTTTAGCATAAGGTCTAACGTTAACAGATTTGGAGATTACACACACGAGCAGAGAAGATTGAATAGAGATACAACAGACTAATTCAGGTTTACGTGCTTATCTAACGATGGCCTAGCTACACTTTTCCATAACCAAGACTAGCAATACAAGCTTAATTGAAGAATAACAGAATGTAATTAAACATAAGAACTTTAAACGACTACATGTTTCAATAGACTTTATGCACAAGCTTCAAACTTCATTCTTTTCGAACCAAGGAACTACAATAACAGAGGTGTGTACCTGGAATGCGGAAGAACAAGGAAGAGTGAGCAATGGCAATGCAGCAACAGTGACAGGAACAGTAACAGCAACAGTAAACCAGTAACCAATAGACCAGCAATCAAATAAACCAACAGCCGACAAAATAATGAAACGACAGCAACAACCAACCCAGGCAGCAATACTATAGACCAACCAAGCCACCAACAATGGAACAACAGCACCAAATCAACCCAGGCAGCAACAAACAACCAGCCAGCAATACAAACGACCAAGAGTAACAACACTACTGACCAAACAGCACTAAATGAACACCACAGCAACAACCACTAATGGCAGCCCTCAACTAAACCAATAGCAGACACTAAACAGTGGCAGCAATCCAGTGAACCAGCAGCAATGAAGACACAACAACAACAACACGCAGCAACAACACAAAGACTAACAGCAGCCACAAATCACTGGAACTACCACAGCCCTCAAACTGAACCAACTACAACAATGGCACAGCAACAACAACTAGTAGTGACAGCAAACAAACGAACCAATAGCAACCACTAGAAACAGCAGCAATAATCAGTCGACCAGCAGCAGCGTACACTCAACACAACTAACACAAAGGCCCAGCACTACCAACAACAAGAACAACAACAAACCAGCGACCAAATCTCAGACACTGGATCAAAACCACGAAACAGTCCAGAAGCCAATGAAACAGTAGCTTCTTTTGTATCTTTGTATCTGTTTTTCTCTCTAGTTATCACTGTGATTTTGCTCTCCAGGTGCTCTACTTATCACACTCTATCCTTTTTCTAGTTACTCTCAGGTCTGTATGTATGCATGAATCTCCAAGTATCCTCTCAAGTGTCTGTATCAATCCCCCCTCCAGGTACTCTTTGACGCTATATTTATAGCTCAAAGCCCCTCCAGAACACCTGGCCCTAATTAACTATTACCCTGCCCACTCCTAACTCTGCCAGACCCATCAAATTCCCTGCAAACCCCACTAACTACTGTCCAAAGGTATGGACTCCAGCATTAAACAATGCTGGTGGCAGTGTTCAGTGGGATGCCCTGCTGTGCAGGTTCCACTAGCCTAGTATGGATATGTGATTAAACAATTTACCTATTAACTACAAACAATTACCCCCTTCAATCTGAATCAAACAGTGACAAACCCTACACCAATGAATTGCATCAGGCAGATTCAGGGATCAATACTACGAACTAATTCCTTGACGACTTTAATTACATTGAACCTATGATTCGTTTTAACTGCTGAAAACAGAGGGAATTGGCCAAATAAAAGGCCTCAAATGAGAAGAAACAGACCAACGGATATGATAAATTAAAAGCATGAGAAACTGAAACAATGAATAAAACAAACACACATATTCACACAATCGAATTAAATCGACCAAAGAAGGAATGAATACCTCATAAGAAAATTGCCGACCCAAGCTTTGAACCAAAATTTGGAATTATTGAAGCCAAACGGGCTTTAATCAAGATGTTCTCGATTGAGAACACCTAGACTAAAGTCCCTTGGACTTCAATTGCGGCTAACCCGGCTTGAATTGAGTTTCTTCAAAAATTAGGGTTCTTGGGCTCGGATTTGGGGCTTTTGTATTTTTGGTTAGATTCGAAGCAAACCAATGTCAATGGGAGTGTGGGGGAGGTGTGAGGAGACCGTGGTGTGAATTTGGGGTGATTTGGCATTGGTTCGAGTTTGACTCGAATCTTCAAATGAAGATTCGAGGAGCTCCGGCATGATTCGAGGTTAGTGGAGGCTGGGTTCGTGATGGGGGAGGTGAGGGGAAGGTTTTGGCATTGGTTTGGTGGTGATTGGCCTACCGGAACCGCCGTGAGGCGATTTCCGGCAGGCGGGGCACGGCGGCGTTACGCTGGGTGTTTGAGGGCTTCTGAGGGAGATGAAGGGAGAGGGGGGGTCTGGCTTGGGGGGGGGGGTATGGAAATGGGTTTATATACGTTTTGGAGAAGTTAAATCCTGATCGTTGGATCAAACTTGATCAACGATCAGGATCTTCTCACTTAAACCAAACGGTGTCGTTTGGTTAAGTCATAGGCTGAATGAATTTGGGGATTTATGGATTAATCTGGGCCGTTGGATTATAAAATCCAACGGTCCAGATCGAGCGTTACACAGGCTGGACGGGTATTTGGGCTGGGTATTGAGGTGATTCATTTGGGCCTGTTTGTTTTAGACTAAGACACGGCCCAATTCAGATCTACATGATGTATTATATGCATATGTGTATATATATATATATATATATGTATATATACATATATATATATATACACACATGTGTATATATACCAACCTATAACACCGCTGTTTTTTACTACAATTAACGCACACAATTACATATCACCCAAAAATGTAAATCACATGACTTCGATATCAAACACTAAAAATGCAAAACCTAGCATATATTTTTGTATTTTTAATTTAAATAAATAAACGTGCACACAAAAAGATAAAATAACACAAAATCACAAAAATCATGCCCAACAACGAAACTATTTTTATTTTTGAGTTTTCTGGGAGTACTTCTCAAGTAAGGCAAAAATCACGTGCTCACAGCTGCCCCTCTTTGCGCGTAAACACGCAGAGTTTTCGTGCAAAGATAAATGAGCGGATATAAGCGATTTTTGCCCATCCGAACACTCCGTATGAAGCATTTTGGAAAAGTTTTGACCGAACCTTGCTTCAAAGGTCTCCTACATATCCCTGGCTAAAAGGGAATCAGGTCAATGTAGTTCGGGAAGTTCTGGTAGCTGGGACTACCATGACTGTTGCGATCTCGCTGTTACTGCTGTTACTACATGTTACTGCTATTACCGCATGTTACTGCTGTTACCACTGCTTAGCTGATCTCCTTGTTACACCGTACTAAGCGACAAAAACAAGAAGCTAGACTAAGTTACAGTACTACAAGTTCTTATCTATCCTTTTTAACTTGATCTTGTCGCGCTCCTTGCCATCTTGTCTGACTTGGCGTTCCTTCTGATGCTCCGTCTCTTCTTACGAACTTGGATTCATGCCGAAGATTTCCGTTACATTCTACCGCTTTCCTCTACCGAATTAAAACAGATCGCCACTCCATTCTCCAGGCGGGCTCCCCGACTTCAACTACTACTTCAAAATTAAATCGCCACTCCGTTCTCCAGGCGGGCTCCCTGACTTCAACTACAACTTCAAAATTAAATCGCCACTCCATTCTTCAGGCGGGCTCCCCGACTTCAACTACAACTTCAAAATTAAATCGCCACTCCATTCTTCAGGCGGGCTCCCTGACTTCAACTACAACTTCAAAACTAAATCGCCACTCCATTCTCCGGGCGGGCTCCCTGACTTCAACTACTACTTCAAAATAAAATCGCCACTCCATTCTCCAGGCGGGCTCCCCGACTTCAACTACAACTTCAAAATTAAATCGCCACTCCATTCTCCGGGCGGGCTCCCTGACTTCAACTACAACTTCAAAATTAAATCGCCACTCCATTCTCCAGGGCGGGCTCCCTGACTTCAACTACAACTTCAAAATTAAATCGCCACTCCATTCTCCGGGCGGGCTTCCTGACTTCAACTACTACTTCAAAATAAAATCGCCACTCCATTCTCCGGGCGGGCTCCCGACTTCAACTACAACTTCAAAATTAAATCGCCACTCCATTCTTCGGGCGGGCTCCCGACTTCAACTACAACTTCAAAACTAAATCGCCACTCCATTCTCCGGGCGGGCTCCCTGACTTCAATTACAACTTCAAAACTAAATCGCCACTCCGTTCTCCAGGCGGGCTCCCTGACTTCAATTACTATTTCAAAATAAAATCGCCACTCCATTCTCCAGGCGGGCTCCCTGACTTCAACTACTACTTCAACGATTTCATCCTATCTTGATTACCTTCCTTCGCCTCTTGTACCATTTTCTTCTTCCTGCGTTACCTCTCGGAACACCTTCTCTTCTGAATTATCATGTCTTGGAATTGCTTTCCCCCGGTCGTATTACTTTTCTTCTGGCTGCTGGGGATATTTTTGGAACTGTTTACTCGCCTGCTGGTGGTGATGCTGTTGAGGAAGTATTCTTTGTTTCCTTCACCCCTCATTCTCTTCCTTCTTCCCCTACCCCTTCCGGGACTCACGCTTTTGTTTCCTTGATCAAATTATAGGATGTAATACTGTTGGGGGAATCTCGAAGCCATTTTTCTTTTTCCAATAACTGCTGGGGATGATACCCGGCTCAAAGATCACCCCATCTTGTGTTGCTTTCTACACTTATCCTTTGAGTCTTGCTTTCCAGAAAATTTTCGCAACAGGAGAAAATTTTCTGCCCCAGTGTGATAAACTTCGGGACGGTATGCTTTTCTGCCGTCGGACCCTCTTTTCTTGCTTTAAATCAAAGAAAAATTGTTAGTTTCAAAATGCCGCGAGTGGTCGTGCCACTCTTGTTGAGGCCATTCTCTTTCAGCTGCTTGGCCTCTCTCGAACTTTGGGGACGACGTTGACGCTTGCTTGGGAAGATGCTTTTTCCACGAACGACCTCTCGTCTTTCCTTTTATTCCACTCTTTGGTTTGATCCGACTCTTTTTAGCCGGTGATCCGTTGCGTGAAATCATCTTTCGGACATGCCACATGTGTCCATCATACTCCATAATTCTTGCGAACCTTCCACTCAGCCTGTCATCCCAATCTCACTATCGTAACGACTTTTGTCTTATTGCCTTGTTCCGTGCCTATCCACTTTCAATATACTGCTTTGGGAGACTTGGTAGTAAGCTTTGAAAAATCAATTTTCGAAAAATGAAAGAAAGGAAAAGAATACTGACCGCAAATGACAAAAGAAGAGAAAAACTTTTCTGAACTCAAAAATAGGAAAACTTATCTGAATGTGTGCCTGATCCAATGTTATGCCGCGCCTTTGAGATTAAACTACCCAGTCTATTCATGTCAATCACTTTCTGATACCGCGTCCTGCTAGAGGCAAACGGGTGTCCCAACCTTGTCTCATGCCGATATCTTGTACCCATCTCATCCTGTCACCTCACAGTGCCCTTCAAAGGGTTTTCACTAATGAGATTCTCTCATTTCTCTCTATCTCCCGTCGCCTTAAGGTGCCCGTAAAGGTTTTCACCGTAAGACTCTCTCATTTTACTTCTCTCACCTTCTTTCGCCTTAAGGTGCCCGCGAGGGTTTTCACCGTTAAGACTCTCTCATTTATGCTTTCTTTCCTTGCGGCGGGATATCACCCCTGAGATTCCCTCTAGAGCGTTATCCCTTTTCGGCTTGTGCATCCTGAATTCAATCGAGGGTCGGGATGTCACTCTTGGCTTTCATTCACATGACTTGGCACTTCTCAAATACTGATCGAGAGGTCTTTCTGGTTCTTGATATGGTTTCTGCGCGTGAGGCTGAAGAAAGGGGTTTAGCCTCAACGGTTAGCTTATTACAACTTTCGGAATCCACACTATCTTTCCAACGAAACAATGACTTCTGCCCCCGTTTTGTTGCTTGGGGGATTTTTGATTTTTATTTTATTATGACCGAGCCGTGTGGCGCCTACGTATCCTTCTTGAGGAATCAGGTCGAACGTAGTTCTTTGTTTCTTTTCTATTCTGTTACACATCTTCCTTGATGATTTCGAAAGAGGGTATATGAAAGAATAATTAAGGCTCAAATGGGGAAACAAAGGTTAAAGTGTTTGGGTAGTAGAAAAATTGCCTCTGTCATTTCATTCTCCGAAAAATGCCAAATACACACAAACGAAACCAAACGTTGACAAATGCATTAAAGAATTACACATAATATCTCTTAACTGCATCGGAATTGATAGCCATATCGGTGCATCTTCCCTCGACATCAGTCAGACATAGAGCGCCGTTGGATAATACTCTAGTTACCACAAAAGGTCCTTGCCAATTTGGAGCGAACTTGCCTTTCGCCTCGGCCTGATGTGGTAGAACTCTCTTCAGCACATGTTGTCCCACTTCAAATCTCCTGGGACGTACCTTCTTGTTATATGCTCTCGCCATTCTCTTTTGATACAATTGGCCGTGACATACTGCTGTCAATCTCTTTTCATCGATCAAGCTTAATTGCTCTAATCGGGTTTTGACCCACTCGTCGTCATCAATCTCAGCTTCAGCGACAATTCGGAGGGACGGAATCTCAACTTCTGCGGGTATTACTGCTTCGGTCCCGTATACCAACAAGTAAGGAGTTGCACCTACCGAAGTTCGGACGGTAGTGCGATAACCTAACAGCGCAAATGGTAGCTTTTCATGCCACTGCCTAGACCCTTCTATCATCTTCCTCAATATCTTCTTTATGTTCTTGTTTGCTGCCTCGACCGCACCGTTTGCTTTTGGGCGATACGGTGTGGAATTTCGGTGTGTAATCTTGAACTGTTGACATACCTCTTTCATCAATCCACTGTTAAGATTTGCACCGTTATCCGTAATGATCATCTTTGGAATTCCAAACCTACAAATGATGTGGGAGTGTACGAAGTCCACCACCGCCTTCTTGGTCACCGATTTGAATGTTTTGGCCTCCACCCACTTGGTAAAATAATCGATCGTTACCAGGATGAACCTATGGCCATTGGAAGCCGCAGGCTCAATAGGCCCAATAACATCCATACCCCATGCGACAAACGGCCATGGTGCGGACATTGTATGCAATTCAGTTGGCGGAGAATGAATCAGATCTCCGTGTATCTGACACTGATGGCATCTTCGCGCGAAACTTATACAATCCCGCTCCATAGTGAGCCAATAGTATCCTGCTCGAAGAATCTTCTTTGCCAATACGTATCCGCTCATGTGTGGTCCGCAAACTCCCGAGTGTATATCCGTCATCACTGTTGTTGCTTGACTTGCATCTATACATCTCAACAATCCCAAATCCGGGGTTCTTTTATACAGCACCCCTCCACTAAGGAAAAATCCGTTCGCCAACCGCCGAATAGCTCGCTTTTGATCTCCAGTTGCTTGCTCCGGGTATACTCCTAACCTGAGGTATTCCTTGACATCATGAAACCATGGCTCACCATCCACCTCTTCCTCTATCACATTACAATAAGCATGTTGATTCCGGACATGGATATGTAACGGATCGACACGAACCTTGTCCGGGTGATGTAGCATTGACGCTAAAGTAGCCAACGCGTCGGCAACCTCATTATGCATCCTTGGGATGTGCTTGAATTCTACCGATCGAAAGCGTTTGGTCAAATCATGCAAACACTGACGATATGGGATAAGCTTTAAATCTGTGGTTTCCCATTCTCCCTGAATCTGATGTACCAGAAGGTCCGAGTCCCCCAAGACCAAGACGTCCTGTACATCCATGTCCACCGCTAATCGCAACCCCAAGATACATGCCTCGTACTCAGCCATGTTATTGGTACAGTGAAAACGCAGTTGAGCAGTAACAGGATAATGATGTCCTGTTTCAGATATGAGCACGGCCCCTACTCCGACTCCTTTTGCGTTCGCCGCTCCGTCGAAGAAGAGCTTCCACCCTGGATCCTTGGTTAGTTCTAACCCCTCAATTTGCAATACTTCCTCATCTGTAAAATACGTCCTCAAAGGTTCGTATTCGTCGTCAACGGGATTCTCGGCTAAGTGATCGGCCGGGGCTTGAGCTTTCATAGCCGTCCTTGTCACGTATATGATGTCGAACTCCGTAAGTAATATTTGCCATTTTGCTAACCTCCCTGTAGGCATAGGTTTCTGGAAAATATACTTCAACGGATCCAAACGCGAAATGAGGTAAGTGGTGTAAGAAGACAAGTAGTGTTTCAGCTTTTGGGCTACCCAAGTCAGGGCGCAACATGTCTTTTCCAGATGAGTGTACTTGACCTCGTGGACTGTAAACTTCTTACTGAGGTAGTAAATGGCCCGTTCCTTCCTGCCAGTAAGATCATGCTGCCCCAGTACGCAGCCAAACGAATTCTCCAAGACCGTCAGATAAAGAATCAGGGGTCTACCTGGCTCAGGCGGAACTAGTACGGGTGGATTTGACAGATACCCTTTGATTCGGTCAAACGCTTCCTGACATTCTGCCGTCCATTCTATCGCAGCGTCTTTCTTCAATAGGCGGAATATGGGTTCACGGGTTGCCGTAAGCTGGGCAATAAACCTACTGATGTAATTCAACCTTCCCAACAGACTCATTACCTCTGTTTTATTTTTCGGCGGGGGTAACTCCTGAATGGACTTGATTTTGGATGGGTCCAACTCAATGCCCCGTCGGCTGACGATGAATCCTAGCAACTTTCCTGACGGAACTCCGAATGCGCATTTGGCCGGATTGAGCTTGATGTCGTACCTTCGAAGTCTTTGAAAGAACTTCCCGAGGTCGGCAACATGGTCTTCTTGACGCCTAGACTTTATGATCACGTCATCCACGTACACCTCAATTTCCTTGTGTATCATATCATGGAATACCGTAGTCATCGCCCTCATATAGGTTGCCCCTGCATTCTTCAAACCAAACGGCATCACTCGGTAGCAATAAGTCCCCCACGGTGTGATAAAAGCCGTCTTTTCTGCGTCCTCTTCATCCATCAAAATCTGATGATATCCCGCATAACAGTCCACAAAGGATCCAATTTCGCGTCCGGCGCAATTATCAATCAGGATATGGATATTGGGAAGTGGGAAATTATCCTTAGGACTTGCCTTGTTGAGATTGCGATAGTCCACGCATACCCTGATCTTTCCGTCTTTCTTTGGCACCGGTACTACGTTAGCCAACCATTCAGGGTATCGAGTGACACGAATGACTTTCGCCTGCAGCTGCTTGGTTACCTCCTCCTTAATCTTCACACTCATCTCCGTCTTGAATTTCCGCAGTTTTTGCTTGACGGGAGGATATGCCGGATCGGTGGGTAATCTATGAACCACTAGATCAGTGCTGAGTCCTGGCATGTCGTCGTACGACCATGCGAAAATATCTTTAAACTCCCCGAGTGTTTTGATCAGTTCTTCTCTCAGATTGGGTTCAATATGGACACTTATCCGGGTTTCTTTGACGTCATCCGCATTCCCTAGATTAACGGCCTCAGTATCATTTAAATTTGGTTTGGGCTTTTCCTCGAAGTGACTTAATTCTTCACCGATTTCTTCTACGGCTTCATCATCGCCGTACTCTGACTCACTCTCGTCACTTCTTATTTCATGCGTTATTATTTCCAAACCCGATTGACTTTCTAGACTGGGTCGATTAATCTTTAAGCACGCCATATCATTAAGATCAGTTGAAAGAAGGCTGTTCAGAAAAGTAAAAAGAAGGAAAAAGATAAACAAAATTAGACGCGAAGGAACCACATTTCATTAATGGGAATTGTACAAAGGGAAAACAAACTGCAAACTTAAATAAAAAATGAACAAAACAAACGAGATTTTACTCCGGGGACAAACCCCCAATACAAAATTTCGAAAGAAAAACAATCCAAGACAAACTACCAAGACTCCTTCCGGACAGGGAGAGGAGTAGCCTTCCAGTTATTCAGTTTTGCCTTTGGTCCCACAAATTGTATCTCGGCATGACTGGATCCTTCACCATCTTCGAGCATACATACATCCGTGAATAGGTTTTCGAACTTCCTGAAGAACTCTTCGTCTGGCCTGACCGTAGGACCGGGAATCTTTGGCGCTGGATGTCCTCTTGCTCCGGACCTGACAAAAGATTGGGAAAGGCGTGGAACAGGCTTTGGGAGCACCCATGTTTTCTGCTTACTCCTCTTTGCTCGCCGGATGTCCTCCGAGGTTGGCTGGAATCCCAAGCCGAAGGTTCCCAAGTTTTCGACCACTGATACCGGTTGTATAATTCCTTGCAGAGATGCACCTAGCCCTTTACCGGGTACGAAACCATGTCGCAACATTTCATGCGCCACCATGACATCTGCAGTAATTGTTCTATCGCCGGGAATACATTCCCCTTCCGGAACTCGGTGGGCGGACACCACATCGCAGACCTGATACACCCGCGGCCCAACATCTTCTTCTGTTTCAACAAAGGGAATGATGGTGCCTGATTGTGGATCGTTCTCTCCATGGACGACGATCTCCTGCTGGTCCCATTCAAACTTGACGAGCTGGTGTAAGCTGGATGGAACTGCTCTTGCGGCATGAATCCATGGTCGCCCTATTATGAGGTTATATGACACCACCATGTCCAGCACCTGGAACTCCATGGTGAACTCCACTGGCCCAATTGTCAAGACTAGCACTATGTCACCAACCGACGCTTTGCCTCCTCCGTCAAACCCTCGAACACATACCCTGTTCTCGCGTACCCTGCCGATGTCTACTTTTAATTTGCCCAGTGTAGAGAGAGGACAAATGTTAGCACTAGACCCATTATCGACCAAGACTTTGGTAACCACCGCCTCTTCACACTTCACCGTAAGATATAAAGCCCTGTTGTGCTCAGTGCCTTCCTCGGGCAACTCGTCATCGGTGAAGGTGATCCGATTTGCTTCGAAGATCCTATTGGTGATCTTCTCCAAATGGCTCACTGAGATTTTATCCGGTACATGTGCCTCATTCAGGACTTTCATCAACGCTTGCCGATGTTCTTCAGAATGTATCAGCAAGGATAGCAATGATATTTGCGCCGGAGTCTTCTTTAATTGCTCTAAGACAGAGTAGTCATGCAGCTTCATCTTTTTCAAGAATTCTTCTGCCTCTTCATCAGTGACCGGCTTTTTCAATACTGCCGGAGTGGTCTTCCTCAATTCCGCAGGGGCAAAACATCTCCCCGAGCGGGTCAACCCTTGGGCTTCACAAACTTCCTCTTTCACCTCCTTTCCTCTGTAGGTCGTTGTAATCCGAGCGTAATTCCATGGGACAGCCCGGCTATCAGTTATTGGCAACTGTGTTGCCGGCTGGATGATGAAAGGATCCATTCGAACGCCTGCTACTGTCAAGATGGGCTTGATTGCTGCCCCTGGTACAACTATCTTGGCCGGCTTCACCGGTACTTCGTTCACACTTTCCTTTCCTGCTTCCGACTCTCCTGGTATGTCTTTCTTGCAACTGGGCGACTCATCAAGGCTTGGCCCTTTTCTCGTTCCTGCCCCGCTAGACTTAATCATCATTACAGTCTGAGAGGCTTTCTCCTTTCCTTCCTCCGCCCGTACCAACTCGATCATATTGGTTTCATGATGAGTTGGAAGCGGGTTTTGGTTGATGTTGGGCTCCGTTGGAGTCTGGACTTCAATCCTGCGAGTATCAATAAGCTCCTGGATGGCCGTCTTTAGCCTCCAACACTTTTCTGTATCATGTCCCGGACATCCCGAGCAGTAAGCACAATTTACTGAATGGTCCAGGTTCTTCGGGAGGGGGTTTGGTAGCTTAGCTTCAACCGGATTCAGCAACCCTACATGCTTTAACCGGTGGAACAGACTAGTGTAAGACTCTCCTAAGGGAGTGAAAGTCTTTGGCCTCGGCGCCCTGTCGCCCCTGAATGCCTGGTTCGGACGGAAACTCACGCCCGAGGGGTTTCTGTAAGCTCTTGGGGGTGGATGATTGTTCTGGGGGTTTGGTGCACGCCACGGTGCATGAGCGGGAGGTGCAGAATATGACTGTGCATGGTGGACAGTAAAATGAGGATCAGGTGCGGGATAATAATGTTGCGGGTGGCTATATGGGTTGTGGGAGTAATTTTGGTGGTGAGGTTGGGGTGGGCTATATTGGGGTGCGGGGCCTCTATTTCTGAACCATGCCCCGGACTCGACGGCCACAACTTCCTCTCTCCTCTTTTTCCCCAGTACTCCTCCAGTACCACTTTGGATAGCTTGAGTGGTGGCTTTCAGTGCTGAGTAACTCATGATCTTGTTGGCCTTCAGACCCTCCTCGATCATACCCCCCATTTTTATCACCTCAGTGAATGATTTGCCTACGGACGTTACCAGATGTCCGAAGTAGGTGGGCTCTAATGTCTGCAAGAAGTAGTCCACCATCTCGCTTTCTCTCATCGGCGGATCTACCCTGGCCGCCTGTTCCCTCCATCGGAAACCAAATTCCCTGAAGCTTTCAGCAGGCTTCTTCTCTAGTTTTAGCAATGATAGGCGGTCGGGGATTATCTCAAGATTGTATTGGAACTGGCCGATAAAAGCTTGAGCCAGATCATCCCACGTAAACCATCTACTGGGATCCTGTCTAGTGTACCACTCCAACGCCGATCCTCCCGGACTCTGGCCGAAGTAGGCTATCAGAAGCTCGTCCCGTCCTCCGGCCCCTCTCATTTTACTGCAAAACCCCCGCAGGTGGGCCACTGGGTCACCATGCCCCTCGTATAGGTCGAATTTGGGCATTTTAAATCCTGGCTGGCAACTGGACGTCCGGAAATGGACACAGATCCTTATAGGCGACGCTGACCTGGTTGCCTAAACCGTGCATGTTCCTGAAGGACTGCTCCAGGCTTTTAACTTTTCTGGCAACTTCCTCGTGTTTCGAACTTTGGAAGTGTTTTTCCGGTTCTGCCGGATTATCCCAGTGAGGTGTATGTGATTGTGGTTCAGGAGCCCTGAAAGTAGGCTCTGGAGGATAGTAAGAGTTGTCATGGATCTGAACATATGGCTCGCTGGCCGGCCTTTGCGGAGGAGCAGGTGGAGGTGCTACAAAAACGGGGGTGACCGGAGGAGGATTTGGTTTGGCTGGTGGAATGTGGGTGGCATATGGATTTTCCCCCTGAAAGTATGGATAGCTCGGGGCGCTTGTTGAAGGATCGACGGGCGGATGTTCCGGAGCTGAGGCGAGAGTAGGGCGGTTTGGTGAAGCCTGTTCCCTGGCCCAAGCCAGGTGCATCTCTGTTATCTGTTGTTTTAACCGGTCTACCTCTTCTTTCATAACTTGTAGCTCGGATTTTTCTTCCTCGAGACTCTTGCCAGAACTCGACATGCTTACCGTAACTGGTCCTTTGGATCTAGTACGGTAGTGATGGCTGGCCAGGATATTCCGTCAAACCAACTGCTAAACTTTCCGGAATACGCAACAAACTTGTTAGTTCACCGAGTTTGACAGATATGTTATAGCACGTTGGATGCAATGCACCTAACCAAATAACCCTTTCTACGTGTACTCTTTAACATGCGTCATTCCGGCCCTTTTTCTTTTTCTTTTTCTTTTTCTTTTTCTTTTTTTCTTTTTCGACTATCTTTGCAAGCCTTATTGTTATTTAGCCTTTGGATTCTTTTTCTTTCTTTTTAGTGGTGGTCGAATCTTATGTGGATTGCCTACGTATCACGACCCCGCGTGAATCAGACCGAGCGTAGTTCTGGTAACAAGATTGTGGCAAAATTCGGTAACTTTTATATCAAATAAAACCGTGTAGTTACAAAACACGTCTTACAAAAATCAACAAAACAAAAATGCTTGACTTGGGAAAGTAAAGATAAAAATACCAACCAGCTTGACTCAACATTTCAAAATACACTTTCAGTCAAAAATCTAATGCCCTAAAACTCCTGGGGGCCTGCGAGGCATCATTCGGCCTTGCCGCAGGCCTCGGTGTGAGGTCCTTGTGCAGTTCCCTCAACTCTTCCATGATCCGATGAACATAACCCATAATTGAAGTGAAAAGGTCGGCGCGGGGCATTCGTTCGCAAGCTAGGCACTTCATGGTGACATAGTGCCCGATTTCTCCAATTCTATCCTTGATCATGTCCCTTTCTCCGAGTAGCCGCTCTATTTGCTGGTTTTTCGCCCCCAATCTTCGAGCATTGTTGGTGACTTGATCTAGGAGCCTATCCACTTGTCCTTGCAGTCGGGCCATCAAATTGTGGCAGCGGTCGAGGTCTGCTCTGGCATCTTGGGCTTGCTTGAAAACCCGCTCCCTAAGGACAACATTTGCTTCCCTCAGGTTAGTGATGATATCGGTGTAATCTTCTTCCACCCGCTTTAAGTGAAGTGCATGTTGATGTGCCTCCTTTTTCCAGCTAGCACGGATCCTCGTTATTTGGGCTTTTGACTCGTCCAATTCTCTTTGGGTGTCGGTGACTTGGCTTCTCAAACCCCTTATCAATTTTTCGTCGGCCCGACTCCTCGACTGTCTGTCAGCATCTCTTTTCATTTGCTGGATTTGAGCTCTCAAGAAGTCATTTTCTTGTGCCAACTTCTTTTGTCTCCTTCGTCGGTGGCGGCTTGCATGTTCTTCTCGAACTGAAGGTCCCGGACCTGCTGTTCTATCCTGCCAATCTTCGTCCTGTACCTCTCCTCCTTTGCTAACCAATCCCATTGTTCCCGTGAATCTTCCGTGAATTGTTGGACATGGGCTCTTTTAGAACATTTCCGACGAATCCTGAAATCTTTTCCCGAACCACACGTTGTACTTTGGGTCCACCTCTCCCTTAGATAGTTCCCGGACCATGGTTTTAGGCTCGAGGAACCGACATTCGTGCCACAGCCTTCTAACCTTCTCTTCGGGGAAGACAACTCCCGGGCTCAACTCAATGGCGTACTTCCTTAGGTCTTGATCGGTAGGAATAACCCGAAACCTCCCTAGTTGACGTAATACACGGTGAGGGACATATGGTTGAACACTGCGGATCCCCATCAGAAGGATATAACACTCCTCGGCTGCCATATATATTACTTCAGTATCGGGTAACCACCCGAATGCCCATTCAATCCGATCGGCTTCTATTGAGCTCAGTCGTGCAAGCCATGCCTCGACGCCTTCAGGGAATACAGCACCCATCATCCGTTCTTCGAAACCCCTGATACAGTTTTTCCGGTCAACCCATGGTTCATGTATTGTGTTCGGTGATGGAGGTGTTCTTGCATCCATAGTTGAAGTAACAGATTGCAACCTTGGAAGAAATTGCCCCCTTCTCGGCATACAGTCAAGGCTCGATAGATTTCGGACAAAACCAAAGGGACCACAGTGCTGGTAGCCTTTTTGATTGCAACATCGGCTATTCCTACCAGACTTATCTCTATCTTCTTATCTTCACGCGGACAAATCACAACCCCCAAGAATGTCGTTAGGAATGCTAGAATTCGTCTGGCCTCCCACTTGGTTCTATTCCCTGCGTGAGTCAGTCCGAGGTTTGACTCTTCAAAACCCCGAGGAGTGCCGTACCGTTGATATAAGAATTGAAGATCGCAATACCCTTTCAACAGATCATCATTTTTCACCTTTCGACTAATGCTCAGTAAATCCAGAAACCCATGTGGAGATACCGGTCTTGGTGAGAGCAGGTATTGCCCTCTTAATTTCCCATTAAGTCCTGCATAGCCCGCAATTTCCTCTAATGTGGGCGTCAATTCAAAGTCAACAAAACGGAACACATTGCGGGTCGGATCCCAGAAAGATACCAGTGCCTTGATGATGTCCTCCCTTGGCTCGATATTCAACAGATCAACCAAACCTCCCAAAATTCTCCCTACGACCTTTTTGCTACTGTCTTCCAAATCGTTCCACCATATACGGAGCTGCTGAGGGACCTCACTAAAGATTGAAAATGATTTATTCTGATTCGTGCTCATCCCGCACATTTATTAAGGTGATTTAAATAAGAAAACAACTTTGTTTTGCTAAAAATAAAAAAAAATCAGTTTTCAATCACGGCCTTTCAACGTCTCGGGGACGAAGGCTTTTAAGGCTGTGGGGTAAATTGATCGAAATCAAAATTGACCCAAAGGTGGCCGTTTATACGAAATTAGCCTTCCGGCGTCCCTTTCGGGAACATTCGGCTATTTTTTAAAAACAGCGTCACCGACTTATTTAGTACAAAAGTTAGTTTTGATTTTTCGGCCATTTTTCAAAAGGTGAAGTTGGACCCGATGGAGGTTGCCTACGTATCTCACATCCAATGAGAATCAAACCCACGTAGTTCGGTTTTGACGAAACAAACGACATCATTTATTTATTCATTTTACTAAAGGAAAACAAATAAGCTATTTCTATCTTAGAAACACATTTTTTTCTTTTTTCTTTCTTTTTTTTTTTTTTTTTTTTTTTTTTTAAGCCGGTCAGCATGCAAATCTATAACAGATAAATGCGCAAGACAAACAGGATGCAGCAGGATAGTCTATTCATTTCAGGTCACCTGTCCTAGACGGACCCAACCCCTGTGTTGAGTCCCCTAAGCCAAAATGCGGCATGATGCAAATAAACGTTTCCTACTAGGGATCCGACATGAAGCTTTGTTATTCTAGGTTTAAAACCTGGGTTTATCTGTTCTAGACTTGGCTTACCCGAGCGGACAGCTCGAGCCGAGGAGGAGGCAGCAACCCGGGAATACAGAAGCTTCACCGGTTTTGCAACTTATCCAAACCTCGTTCTAAAATGGGAATTAGACACTATAGAGAAAAGAAGTCACACGAAGTGCACCCTTCTTCATGATTTAGAAGACTCGGAGAGGAGATTGGTTCCGGCACAATTTATATGTACAGTTCACAAAATATCAAAGCAGTAAAAACAACATTTTGCACATTGATGCCAACATGTAAAAGAATCACTCGAATTCTTAAACCCTGAACCAGTGGTTCTGGGTTTATCATCCCCAGCAGAGTCGCCAGAGCTGTCACACCTCTTCTTTACGCACCCGCAAGGATGCAAAGAGTTTTTCCAATTAAAGGACAATCGAGATGGGATTTATTTTAATTATTTCAGAGTCGCCACTTGGGAGATTGATGGTGTCCCAAGTCACCGGTTAAATCCCGAATCGAGGAGAAGAATGACTCTATTTAACAGTCCGCGAACCAGAAATCCGGATAAGGAATTCTATTAACCCGGGAGAAGGTGTTAGGCATTCCCGAATTCCGTGGTTCTAGCACGGTTGCTCAACTGTCGTGTTTGGCTTATCTATCTGCTTTTTACAATTATGTACTTAGTGCAAGTTAATATCTTTTTACCGCTTTATTATTGGTTATGATTTACGAAAGAGAAAGTTGCTTGAAAATATGCTTTCGAATCACGTCACATGAAATGCACCCGGATCCTCGACATATCTTTATTCAACATTTCGGGGTTTGGATTCGGGTCGCATGAAATGCACACCCGTATTTAAGAAGATAGAACTAAAATATGCGCCCGGATCGACTACTTATTTACACTGTTGAGAAAGGCGTGATATTCGTTAAGAAACGACGCATCTCGAAACCTAAGTATTTATATGTACATTTATGACGGCTATGTGATTAGTGTAACTATTGGGCGAGGCGTACCTTTGATTCAAATCTAAAGCGAACTACATCTCACTGTATCTTACTTAAGAGTTGATTCCAAATTACTCAAAACTTGCTACGAACCACATCGCATGAAATGCGCCCGTGGTTCATGACATGCTTTATTTACTCTTGCCCGAAATTGGGGTCGGGTCACATGAAATGCACCCCCGACTCTTTTAATCTAATTACGTCATTCCGTTGAGTAACAACTCCCTAGCTAATCTTGCTTTTAGCATAAGGTCTAACGTTAACAGATTTGGAGATTACACACACGAGCAGAGAAGATTGAATAGAGATACAACAGACTAATTCAGGTTTACGTGCTTATCTAACGATGGCCTAGCTACACTTTTCCATAACCAAGACTAGCAATACAAGCTTAATTGAAGAATAACAGAATGTAATTAAACATAAGAACTTTAAACGACTACATGTTTCAATAGACTTTATGCACAAGCTTCAAACTTCATTCTTTTCGAACCAAGGAACTACAATAACAGAGGTGTGTACCTGGAATGCGGAAGAACAAGGAAGAGTGAGCAATGGCAATGCGGCAACAGTAACAGGAACAGTAACAGCAACAGTAAACCAGTAACCAATAGACCAGCAATCAAATAGACCAACAGCCAACAAAAATAATGAAACAACAGCAACAACCAACCCAGGCAGCAATACTATAGACCAACCAAGCCACCAACAATGGAACAACAGCACCAAATCAACCCAGGCAGCAACAAACAACCAGCCAGCAATACAAACGACCAAGAGTAACAACACTACTGACCAAACAGCACTAAATGAACACCACAGCAACAACCACTAATGGCAGCCCTCAACTAAACCAATAGCAGACACTAAACAGTGGCAGCAATCCAGTGAACCAGCAGCAATGAAGACACAACAACAACAACACGCAGCAACAACACAAAGACTAACAGCAGCCACAAATCACTGGAACTACCACAGCCCTCAAACTGAACCAACTACAACAATGGCACAGCAACAACAACTAGTAGTGACAGCAAACAAACGAACCAATAGCAACCACTAGAAACAGCAGCAATAATCAGTCGACCAGCAGCAGCATACACTCAACACAACTAACACAAAGGCCCAGCACTACCAACAACAAGAACAACAACAAACCAGCGACCAAATCTCAGACACTGGATCAAAACCACGAAACAGTCCAGAAGCCAATGAAACAGTAGCTTCTTTTGTATCTTTGTATCTGTTTTTCTCTCTAGTTATCACTGTGATTTTGCTCTCCAGGTGCTCTACTTATCACACTCTATCCTTTTTCTAGTTACTCTCAGGTCTGTATGTATGCATGAATCTCCAAGTATCCTCTCAAGTGTCTGTATCAATCCCCCCTCCAGGTACTCTTTGACGCTATATTTATAGCTCAAAGCCCCTCCAGAACATCTGGCCCTAATTAACTATTACCCTGCCCACTCCTAACTCTGCCAGACCCATCAAATTCCCTGCAAACCCCACTAACTACTGTCCAAAGGTATGGACTCCAGCATTAAACAATGCTGGTGGCAGTGTTCAGTGGGATGCCCTGCTGTGCAGGTTCCACTAGCCTAGTATGGATATGTGATTAAACAATTTACCTATTAACTACAACCAATTACCCCCTTCAATCTGAATCAAACAGTGACAAACCCTACACCAATGAATTGCATCAGGCAGATTCAGGGATCAATACTACGAACTAATTCCTTGACGACTTTAATTACATTGAACCTATGATTCGTTTTAACTGCTGAAAACAGAGGGAATTGGCCAAATAAAAGGCCTCAAATGAGAAGAACAGACCAACGGATATGATAAATTAAAATCATGAGAAACTGAAACAATGAATAAAACAAACACACATATTCACACAATCGAATTAAATCGACCAAAGAAGGAATGAATACCTCATAAGAAAATTGCCGACCCAAGCTTTGAACCAAAATTTGGAATTATTGAAGCCAAACGGGCTTTAATCAAGATGTTCTCGATTGAGAACACCTAGACTAAAGTCCCTTGGACTTCAATTGCGGCTAACCCGGCTTGAATTGAGTTTCTTCAAAAATTAGGGTTCTTGGGCTCGGATTTGGGGCTTTTGTATTTTTGGTTAGATTCGAAGCAAACCAATGTCAATGGGAGTGTGGGGGAGGTGTGAGGAGACCGTGGTGTGAATTTGGGGTGATTTGGCATAGGTTCGAGTTTGACTCGAATCTTCAAATGAAGATTCGAGGAGCTCCGGCATGATTCGAGGTTAGTGGAGGCTGGGTTTGTGATGGGGGAGGTGAGGGGGAGGTTTTGGCATTGGTTTGGTGGTGATTGGCCTACCGGAACCGCCGTGAGGCGATTTCCGGCAGGCGGAGCACGGCGGCGTTACGCTGGGTGTTTGAGGGCTTCCTGAGGGAGATGAAGGGAGAGGGGGGGTCTGGCTTGGGGGGGGGGGCGGGGTATGGAATGAGTTTATATATGTTTTGGAGAAGTTAAATCCTGATCGTTGGATCAAACTTGATCAACGATCAGGATCTCCTCACTTAAACCAAACGGTGTCGTTTGGTTAAGTCATAATCTGAATGTATTTGGGGATTTATGGATTAATCTGAGCCGTTGGATTATAAAATCCAACGGTCCAGATCAAGCGTTACACAGGCTGGACGGGTATTTGGGCTGGGTATTGAGGTGATTCATTTGGGCCTGTTTGTTTTAGACTAAGACACGGCCCAATTCAGATCTACATGATGTATTATATGCATATGTGTATATATATATATATATATATATATATATATATATATATATATATACATATATATATATATACACATATGTATATATACCAACCTATAACACCGTTGTTTTTTACTACAATTAACGCACACAATTACATATCACCCAAAAATGTAAATCACATGACTTCGATATCAAACACTAAAAATGCAAAACCTAGCATATATTTTTGTATTTTTAATTTAAATAAATAAACGTGCACACAAAAAGATAAAATAACACAAAATCACAAAAATCATGCCCAACAACGAAACTATTTTTATTTTTGAGTTTTCTGGGAGTACTTCTCAAGTAAGGCAAAAATCACGTGCTCACAGTTACATGCAATCCTATTTGTTTTGAATGTTACTTATTTTTATTATTTTTGAATAACCTAAGTAAGTCTTTAATGTCACGACCCGGATTTCCCACCATCGGGGTCATGATGGCGCCTACTAAATGGAAGCTAGGCAAGCCAAATATTAATTACAACTCCATTAATTACCAATTCTTATTATTAAAAACATATAAATTACAGCGGAAGACTTAGTCAAATATGATAAAGAAAAATCTAAATCTGATACACTACCCAAGATTGGTGTCACAATACTCACGAACTTCTAAGAATAATACACATAATTGTCTGAAAGAAAATACAAGCTGTTTATCTCGATTATATGAGATAATAGAATGAAAAACATAGATAGAAGAGACAACGGGTCCTGCGGACGCCTGCAAGGCTACCTCGTAGTCTCAGTAGTCGAAAAATCCACAAGTCGCTACTGTCGTTGTTGCTGTCCGTAACCTGTATCTGCGCAAAAAGAGCGCAGAGTGTAGTATCAGCACAACCGACCCCATGTGCTGGTAAGTGCCTGGCCTATCCCAGCGAACTAGTGACAAGGCTAAGGCCAGTCACCCACCTAAACCTGTACAGTTGCAATATAGACATATATATATACAATACATTTATAAGGAAATACTCTGCTCTGAAATAACAGTCAATAACTCACGATATCCAGAATAATCTAATCAACATAATAAATCTTACTTCCATGTCTCAATTCCTCTCTCATTTCATATCTCGTGGTAGGCGTACCACCCGCTCCAAACTATCACTGTAATTATATCTTGTGGTAGACGTACCACCCGCTCCCAAATATCATAGTAATTATATCTTGTGGTAGGCGTACCACCCGCTCCCAAATATATCAATAATTATATCTTGTGGTAGGCGTACCACCCGCTCCCAAATATATCAATAATTATATCTTGTGGTAGGCGTACCACCCGCTCCCAAATATATCAATAGGCTACCGGCAACTATGGCCAATGCCAAGATTTAAGTCACTTTGTGGTCGGCGTACCACACGATCCCAATTCATAAATATATATAAGTGGTCGGTGTCACACCTCCTTTTCACCGCGCCCGCGGGAGCACGTAGGAGTTTTTCCAATTAAAGGACAATCGAAACGGGATTTGTTTATTTAATTTAGAGTCGCCTCTTGGGAAAATAACGGTGCCCCAAGTCACCGGTTTAATCCCGAACCGAGGAAATTCATGACTCTGTATTACAGTCTGTGTACCAGAAATCCGGATAAGGAATTCTGTTAACCCGGGAGAAGGTGTTAGGCATTCCCGAGTTCCGTGGTTCTAACACGGTCGCTCAACTGCAAATTTTGTTTCTATCTGATTCTTTTATATATATAAACCATGTGCTTTTAATGTTCCACTTTTGATTTTAAGAAAAATTGCGACGTCACGAAAACACATTTCGAGTCGCAACGCAACCAGTACGCCTGTGACTTTAATGTATTTCAGTTTCGCCGAGAGTAAGATTTGGGTCACATAAATGCGCACCCGTATTTAGGGAAGTGATTTATTTACAAATCGTGCCTAAAGAGTCTGTCGTGTTGTTGACTTTGGGAAAGGCCGTAAAATTCGCTAAACGGTCCTTCCAAATCTATGTTCTCATAACAGTTATTTGAGGGCCCCGCAATTGTGTGTTCCATGCGGCGAGGCTCATCTCACTTTTATTAAAGGTCATACCTAAGTAGCTAAATTTCTATTTATTTTTGTCTCTAACGATTGATTAATTCACGAGTACAAGTTTAAATTCCGACTTCGATTTCTAGTTTGAGTAAGAAGAGCAAAACTATTTAGCTTGGACCTTGCTATTTACTTCAAAGTCCGGTATCATATTTACCAATTAAGTTTATATATCGGAGCTTTTATTTTAAATTGTCATTATACTTGATTCTTTATCAGCATGACCTTTTCTTTTTGGGCCTAAATTCGAATCCAATATAAAAGGAATTGTATGAAACTTAACTACACAATATAACTCTTTATACAAGCTACTAAGGCTTTGTTTACAGTTATACTAATGTATTGCTTAACCATGGTCAAGGATGCAAATGAACTAACTAAAGCTATCTATTAACTTTGCTCTTTTAACAATCTATGCCTCGAGTGATTACTCTAATTATTTGATCTAAGTCGCCAGTTCTGTTCTTTGCTCATAATAATGCATTTTATGTTTTATAGCTATGCCTTGTTTAGTTTCAATTGTAGGGTTCTTTAAATTGTACCCGGAATACGGGCTTACTAAGAAACGGTTAACATAATATATGCTTTACTACAAACTAGTGTTAATCTAGCTAAACATGGCAGAACTAAACCAATAAAAGAGATCAAAATCCTAGGCTATCAGAAGGTCGAAACTAGAATGTTCGATTAATTTGACTTTAGCTTTTCGATTTAAGCATACCGCAACAATTTCAAATGAATACAATTATCAATCAATTCAAGTTACATGGCAACAACAGAAACTCGTATATAACTCTCCAACTGCAGTTCATCATTTTGATTTCAGAGCAGTGTTTACACTGTCTCTCTAGTTCAGCATGGACAGGAGAAGTACCTGGATGATGACAAAAGAAGAAGGAAAGGAGCAATCAGCAGTAGTAATGCAGTGGCAATACAACAACAACAACACTCAGCAGCAGTGACACAGTAGAAACCACAGCAGCAGTAGTATACACCCAGCAATAGCACAGAACAGCAATACCAACAGTAGTAAAAGGACCCAACCAAACCAACAGCAACAACAGAAGCAGACAGCAACAGAAACACAACCAATAGCAACAAAATCTAATGGCAACTCAAGGGAAAATACTTGAAGCCCCGGCAAGTTTCACCAATCCAAAAACCTAATGCTATGACCAACAATGTCGAAAGAGCAAAGAGTGACCTCAAGACACAACTCCACAGACTCAAAGACTGCCTGAAGCAGTGAGCTAGAATCACTGTGTTTTCAGAATATCAAAAATTTGCCTCCTATCACTGTATTTTTAGTTCAAAATTGTTTCTCCAGATATCTCTGTGTGTGTAGGAATATTTCTGTCTATGTTTTCCAATATCCTACTGTCTGTCTACTGTTTCAGCTTAATGCTATATTTATAGCTAAAAAACAGACCCCCCCCTCCTAATGGCACAAAGACCTTAAATTAAACCCCCTTGCCCATCCCTTTGTTCATTGTTTAATTCAAAGTTATGGGTAGTACATTATTTAATCAATATCTTTAAACCCCTCCATTAAGTTTTGTTCCCCATGAACACTTGTCTTTTCCTTAATTAATTCAAAAGTTATGGGCAACATATTTTAATCAACTCTTTTAAAGTCTTCCAAAACCACTAGGTCTTGTTTCTCACTACCATGTTTTAAATGTATTTTAATGCATAGCAAACAGAGCACTCCAATTAAACAATTCTCCAATGTTTTTAATTCCCAAATCAACCCTAAAGTCTCTGCAACTACTATCCTACCTTAGCCTCTTGAATCTGTCCCAAAACTATCAGCTATAACCAATTCTCTTATGGGGGAATCCTAACAATCGAATAAACTCAAGCTGAATGTGAACTCAATCAACAATTATTGTTTAACTCAGCAAACTCAATCAACAACTAGGTCATACAGCATTACAACAAGATGCAGGATATAACGATTCAGGGAATAGACTAGAACAATTCCAACATTAGACCTAAATACGAATAAGGAACCTTGTAAATACGTTGAAAGGAAAACTGAATTCAATCAAAGTCGTGGCATCAGTGAAGCACTTGGAACCACTGGTAATTCGACAAGACATACCATCTAATCAATTTCAGAATGAAACCCGATTAATCAAACAATTAGCCTAAAACTATCATATAAGAAAACAGTTTCGCATTCGAAATCATAAACTAGAGTTAAAGAATTAGATGAATATTCTACTCAATATCGATGAACTTGTGTAAGAATAGAAATAGCTATCCGCATCGGCAAATCGAACAAAAATACAAACAAATCAATTCTTTTGATTACGAAATCCCGACTTGGAGCAAAGCTCATTACACAAACGTTTCGGCAGATTACTAATCGAAGAAGAGGAGAAGACTTATCCCTTTTTTTTTTATTCATGTAAAGAAAACAACCGTAAAGTGAACGATTCAAACAAACAAGACAAATTAACTAAACAAAAACAAGAGAGTGAGGGAAACTTAGCTTAGCATTTAGCTAGTCCGATTCTTCTTCTTGCTTCTCTTTTCTTTATTTATTTTTATTTGTTTTCTTCATCATTTCCTTCAACGAACTTCGAATCTTGGATTTCTTGAATTTTTCTTGAAGTTCTCGGCGGTTTAAGTTGTTCTTGACGACTCGCAGCTTTGACTCGATTTCTTCATGTAACAGTGTTAGTACGAGTGGCGGGCGAGGATTTTGGGTGGTTTTGGGTGGTGCGCCGCCATGGGTGATGGGTGGCGGCGCGGCTAGGGTTTGAAATTCGAAGAGATTGGTTGGTGTTTGGAGGATAACAATGGTAGGGATGTGATGAGGAGGAGGTGTGGGATGTTTTGCCGTTGGTTTTGGTCGAAGGAGAGGCCGGCCGCCGCCACACGCGGCGGAACCCTAGCGGCGCGGCTGGGAGAGAACTGGGTGTCTTTGGAGATGAGAGACAGAAATGAGTCTATCTCTCGATGTCTCTTCAATTTTTTGTCTAAAATTTTTTATTTTATTCAATTGAGTCTTAGGCTGAAACTGACCGTTGGATTATGTGATGGACGACCAGGATTTCAAAGGAGGGGGGGCCGGGTAAAAGGATTGGGTCCGGTTTCGGGCTGGGGTGTTGGGCTGGCTGGGTAGGGAATTGGGTTGTGTATTGAATTACATTGGGCCTGGTTTTGCTATGGCCCAATTCCGATTTCCATACTACATTCCATGGTGTATGATATACATATGTGTGTATATATATATATATATATATATATATGTTTTGCTATGGCCCAATTCCGATTTCCATACTACATTCCATGGTGTATCATGTACATATGTGTGTATATATATGTATATATATACTAACTCATAACACAATTAATTTTTACTACAATCATCCCACATAATTACATATCACTTAAATGTAAACCGTATAATTTTGATATTAAACACTAAAAAAAATGCAAAACATGATGTATATATTTTGTATTTTACTAATTTAAATAAATAAACATGCACACACAAAAATGCAAATGTAAGATAAAAATAACACCAAAATCACAAAAATCATGCTCAACATAAAACTATTTTATTTTGAATTTTCTGGGAGTGATTCTCATGTAGGGCAAAAATCACGTGCTCACAGCTGCCCCTCTTTGCGCGTAAACATGAAGAGTTTTCGTGCAAAGATAAGTGAGCGGATACGAGCGATTTTTGCCTGTTCGAGCACCCCGTGTGAAGCATTTTTTTGGAAAAGTTTGACCGAACCTTTGCTTCAAAGGTCTCCTACATATCCCTGGCTAAAAGGGAATCAGGTCAGTGTAGTTCGGGAAGTTTTGGTAGCTGGGACTACCGTGACTGCTGTGATCTTGCTGTTACTGTTGTTGTTGCCGCTATTACTGCTTACCGATCTCCTCATTACATCGTGCTAAAGATAAAACAAGGAATTAGGCTAGCCTACGGATCACACGATCATATCTATCTTCAACTTGCTTTTGCCACCTTGCTTCTTGTCGGCTTGATCGTTCCTTCTGATGTTTCTTCTCTTCTGCCAATTGTTATTTCGGCCTATCTTGATTGCCGAACTCCGACCGTTGGTTCTTTCTTTGTGGTCTTCGAACCATTCTTCTTCGAAATCTGAATCTATCTTTTCTGATCCTTGTCGTCTTCCTTTCGATTATGAACTTGGATTCACGCTGGGGATTTCGTTATGCTCTACCACTTTCCCCAACCAACTTCAACAATAAATCGCCACTCCATTCTTCAGGCGGGCTCCCTGACTTCAGCTACTACTTCAAAATAAAATCGCCACTCCATTCTCCAGGCGGGCTCCCTGACTTCAATTACAACTTCAAAATTAAATCGCCACTCCATTCTCCAGGCGGGCTCCCTGACTTCAACTACTACTTCAAAATAAAATCGCCACTCCATTCTCCAGGCGGGCTCCCTGACTTCAATTACAACTTCAAAATTACATCGCCACTCCATTCTCCGGGCGGGCTCCCGACTTCAATTACAACTTCAAAATAAAATCGCCACTCCATTCTCTCGGCGGGCTCCCGACTTCAATTACAACTTCAAAATTACATCGCCATTCCATTCTCCAGGCGGGCTCCCGACTTCAATTACAACTTCAAAATTAAATCGCCACTCCATTCTCCGGGCGGGCTCCCGACTTCAATTACAACTTCAAAATTAAATCGCCACTCCATTCTTCAGGCGGGCTCCCTGACTTCGACTACAACTTCAAAATAAAATCGCCACTCCATTCTCCAGGCGGGCTCCCTGACTTCAACTATAACTTCAAAATAAATCGCCACTCCATTCTTCAGGCGGGCACCTGACTTCAACATCAACTCACTAACTCCATCCCATCCATGTCGCCTTCCTTTGCTTCCTGCACCACTTTCTTCTTGTTGCATCTCATTTCTCCTAAATTTCCTTGTTTCGGAATTGCTTTCTTCCTGGGTCGTGTTGCTTTCCCTCCTGACTGCTGGGGATATCTTTAGAACTATTTACTTGCCTGCTGAGGACAATGACGCTGGGAAAATTTTCCTTCATTCCCTCATTTCCTTTGACTCATGCGCTTGAATTTGCGCTGGGATCTCTTGTTGTAACCCTCTGCTTTACGGTGGGTTACTGGTTTCAAGGCCTGCAATGCAAAGACTGAAGACTTGCCTTTTGTTATACAGGTAGGCGCCCGCTTTTAGTAGCAACTTTTGAATTAAAAAAAAAATGCATTCTGGTAATAATTTATGAAATATGCAAAGGACAATGTAAAATAAAACAAACGTAAAATATCCTATTCGAGGGCGGATAGTCCCATCGTATTCTATTCGAGGGCGAATACTCCCATTGTATCCTATTCGAGGTCGAATACTCCCATTGTATCCTATTCGAGGGCGAATACTCCCATTGTATCCTATTCGAGGGCGAATACTCCCATTGTATCCTATTCGAGGGCGAATACTCCCATTGCATCCTATTCGAGGGCGAATACTCCCATTGTATCCTATTCGAGGGCGAATACTCCCATTGTATCCTATTCGAGGGCGAATACTCCCATTGTATCCTATTCGAGGGCGGATAGTCCCATTGTATCCTATTCGAGGGCGAATACTCCCATTGTATCCTATTCGAGGGCGAATACTCCCATTGTATCCTATTCGAGGGCGAATACTCCCATTGTATCCTATTCGAGGGCGAATACTCCCATGATATCAAAAAGTGAACAAACCTGAGATGTCCTGTTCGAAGGTGGACAAACCTGAAACATCCTATTTGAAGGTGGACAAACCTGATACGTCATCTTGAATTGCTTTCCTCGTTTCTCCGAGAAAATTTTCAACAACGGCAGAAAATTTTCTGCCCCAGTATTAGTGTTCTTCCTTGTGGCATGACTTTCTGCTATCAATAGCA
The DNA here is from genome assembly GCA_032618575.1 of Nicotiana noctiflora. NCBI lineage: Eukaryota > Viridiplantae > Streptophyta > Magnoliopsida > Solanales > Solanaceae > Nicotiana > Nicotiana noctiflora. The sequence continues at coordinate 89,280 of JASVEL010010221.1, forward strand.
CTTTCTTTCCCTGTTTCAAATCAAAGAAAATTTGTTAGTTCAAAACATTGTGAGCGGTTGTGCCGCTCTTGTGTGGTGGTTTTTTTTCCTTTTCTCCTTTCCCTCTCTCGGGGTTCCCAAAACTTGTAGGGGAATGATTTCATTTGCTGGAGATGATATTCCTGCTGGGGATGGGTTTTTCCATTTATCCCTTCCCCGTTCCGTGTTTCTCAACTTGCTGGGGGTTATTTTGTTGAAGATGAGATTTCCTTTCTTCCTTTACCACTCTGTGTTGTCCGACCACCTCGGAACTTGCTGTAGATAACATTGCTGGGGGATTTTCATTTCCTGGTGTTTCACTCTTCTTGAAGGCTGTTGAGGATGACACTGGTTCGAAGACCATTTTCCTTAAGACTTTCCTTCTTCCCTAAGTGGATATTGACTTCCAGAAAATTTTCAAACTGAAAAGAAAATTTTCTGCTCCAGTTTAATAATCTTGTTTGCACCATACTTCTCTGTCGTCAATGGCATTTCCTTGCCTTGCATAATAATTGGAAAGTTGGTGGCAAGTTTTGAAGTCATTTCTCACTATGTTTTGACTAGACTAACTTTGATGGAGAATTTTGACAAAAGGAGAAAGATAAAAAGAAACAACAAATAGAAGACAAGGGAGGACTGACTCTCTAACCAGAAACAACTATAAAAACTTATCAAACGCGGATACCAACTCTACTGGTCATGAGATGCACATATGGCCTATCCTCCGTCGTTAATTTCCTTTCACGATTTCTGTCTCGTGATTTCCATCCGATTATCACCTTTATTCGACTTGTAGTGCCCGAAGGGTTTTCACTTTCAAGCCTCTCTCATTTTGATTTTCTCTCAGCTTTCGTCGCCTTATGGTGCCTGTGAAGGTTTTCACCGGTAAGACTCTCTCATTTGTATTACTTTTAACTGGGGATTGGGGTGTCATTGCCAAGACTCTCTCGTAGTTCCTTTCTGCTGGGAATCAGAGTCTTTTCTGCTGGGAATCAGAGTGTCATATTCTGATGAGACTCTCGTGTTTGTTTGACTTGGCCTATTTTGAAGATTGATCGGAAGGTCTTTCTTTGGACCGTAATGTGGGATTCGGATAGGGCTAGAATGAAAGGGTATTAAAGGCTCAAACAAATCAATTTTGGGTTCAAAATTTACAACCTTCGGACCTAACTTTATTTATAATAAATACAAATTTTTTTTTTGCCCCAGTTTCATATTTGGGGAATTCTTATTTATTTATTTACACTATGACCGAGCTGTGAAGCGCCTACGTATCCTCTTTAAGGAATCAGGTCAAACGTAGTTCCCAATTCCTTTTTTTTTTCAAGTTTCTCTTTTTCATTCATTTTTCTTTTTCTTTTCTTTTCTTCATCTTTTTGTTGTTTTCTCCCTTCCTTATCTTGTCTTTCAAACTTGTGTTTATAGTCTTTGCAACTAATTCCGAAGGAGGGGTATGAAAGAATTCAAATTCAGGCTCAAAGGGTTGACGATGGATAAAGTGTTTGGATAGTAGAACAAAATGCCTTCGTCATTCCAATCTTCAAAACATGCCAAGTTCAAACAACATATTCACGACATCTTCTGTTTGTGTCCTGATTGATAACCGTATCGTCCATTCGCATTTCATCTATCATTTTAAAGTATTGCTGGACGATACTTTCAATTCAGTATCACGAGCGAACCCCATCTTAGCGTGTCCAATTTTCCTTTAAGGGTTTCTTCATGTTTTTCCTGCCCCAGTCTCACATGATTCGGGCTCCAAATAATCTCAAATCATTTTTATTTCTTTTTTTTTTAAAATGACCTGATTATCTTCGAATTGCTTCATGATTAACCCTTAATATTAGGCCAAAATTATGTGCGATGCCATGTCATTAGAGTTAGCGTTCGAACAAATGACAAACTTAAATACAGAAGAACTAAACAAAAGACGACTGGGTAATAAAAGACCGAAAGTTCCATTAAACGGAGAAAAGGTTCAAATACAAACAAGCAAAACCAAAAAAAATACAAACCTGAAACGAGACTTGATAAGACTAGGCAAACTGAAATGACCAAAAATGGAAAGATAAGAGGGTTTCACTTCAAAACAAGATTCGGGTCACAACCCCGAAAACAACTCGGACAAAAGAAATGACAACAAAAACAAACCACCGAAAACTCCTCCTGATTACCAAGCATGACTTCTTATATACCAACTTCCGCCGATTGGTTTTGCTTTGGAATACAGATCGAGCTTCTTAATTTTCCCTTCCCTTGTGTATCAATTTGATCATATGGGTTTAAGGGTGAGCTGGCAATGGATTCTGATTAATGTTGGGCGCCTCTGGTGTCTGAACCTCGATCTTATTGGTGTCGATAAGATTTTGCACTGCATGTTTCAGTTTCCAACATTTCTCGGTATCATGTCCGGGAGCTCCTGAACAATACTCACAGCTTACTGAGCGATCCACATTTGGGGGTAGGGGATTTGGCAATCTTGTCTCAACAGGACTCAACAAACCTATCTGCTTCAATTTGTGGAACAGAGCAGTATAAGTTTCTCCCAACTCAGTGAATGTTCTTTGTGTCTTTTCCTTTCTGAAGGCATGATTCCCTCGGAAACCTGGTCCTGGAGGGTTATTGTAAGCCCTTGGTGGTGGATATGTGTTTCGGGGAGGGTGATTAGGGTGATTTAGATAGTAGGGTTTGGCTTGGTAGTGAGGTGAAGGACCTTTCGATCTTGACCAAGTACCCTCCTCTACCGTTGCAACTTCTTCTCTTCTCATTTTCCCGAATGTAACCCCTGTGCCATTCTGAATAGCTTGACTTGTTGCTTTCAACGCGGAATAGCTCAAGATCTTATTGGACTTAAGTCCTTCTTCTATCATTCCGCCCATTTTGACCACCTCGTTGAAAGATTTACCAACCGATGTCACCAGGTGACTAAAGTAAGTTGGCTCCAGTGTCTGCAAGAAGTAGTCTACCATTTCGTTCTCTCTCATTGGGGGATCCACCCTTGCTGCCTGTTCCCTCCAGCGGAACCCAAATTCTCTGAAGCTTTCAGCGGGTTTCTTCTCTAGCTTGAGCAATGATAAGCGATCAGGGATTATTTCAAGATTATATTGAAACTGGCCGATGAATGCTTGGGCCAGGTCATCCCATGTAAACCATCTGCTGGGATCCTGCCTGGTGTACCATTCTAATGCGGACTCTCCCAAACTCTGACCGAAGTAAGCTATCGAATTTCATCTCGCCCTCCGGCTCCTCGCATTTTGCTGCAGAAACCTCGGAGATGGGCTACCTGGGTCACCATGCCCCTCGTATAGATCAAACTTGGGCATTTTGAACTCGGCGGGCAACTGGACATCTGGAAATGGGCACAGATCTTTGTAAGCAACGCTGACTTGGTTGCCTAAACCATGCATATTCCTGAAGGATTGCTCCAAGCTTTTGACTTTCCGGATAACTTCCTCATGCTCCAAACTTTTGAAGTGCTTTTCCGGTTCTGCCGGGTTATCCCAGTGAGGGGTGTGTGAATGCGGTTCAGGAGCCTTAAAGGTAGGCTCGGGATCATAACAATGATTGTCATGTATTTGAAAAAGCGGTTCACCGGACGACTTCTGTAAAGTAGCAGGTGGAGGTGCCACGAAAACAGGGGTGACCGGAGGAGGAGTGTTTTGTCTAGCTGGTGGAACCTGGGATGTATAAGGGTTTTCCCCTTGATAATATGGATAGATTGGTGCACTTGTCGAGGGATCAATAGGCGGACGCTCTGGAGCTGGTGTAAGAGTAGGAAGGTTTGGTGGTGACTGTCCCCTAGCCCAGGCTAGGTGCATCTCTGTTATTTGCTGTCTTAACCGGTCCACCTCATCTTTCATTATCTGTATCTTTGTTTTCTCTCCATCGAGACTTTTGCCGGAACTAGACATGCTTGCTAGAATTGGCCCTTTTGATCTAGTATGGTAATGGTGATTGGCCAGAATATTCTGTCAAGCCAACCGCTAAACTTTCTGAAATGCAACAAACTTGTAAGCTCACAGAGTTTAACAGATATGTTATCACACATTGGATGTAATGCACCTAGTCAGTTAACCATATATGTATTCGCTACATGCATCATTCCAGCTTTTCCTTTTCCATTATCCTTGAAAACCTCTCTTGTTACTAACTTCCATTTTTTTATTTTTTATTTTTTATATATTTTTTTATATATATATACATATACAGTTGTGGTCGAATCTTATGGAGATTGCCTACGTATTATGACCCCGCATGAATCAGACCAAGCGTAGTTCTTGCCAATTAATGCAAGAAATAAAGAAATGTTTATTTGATTTTTTGATTTTTTTTTTCTTTGAAGGAAAATTATTGAAGCCGACTCCAACTACAAACTTGTGTAAGAAATTTCTACAAGAAAAAGAATATTTTTGGTGTCAATTATGACTATTTCTACAAAATTGGCCACCTAATGGCTTATTGACAAAATGACTATTTTTGCAAAATTTATTTAAGAAAGATAAACTTAATTTTTTTTTTCGTGGCTCATGGGGCATCGTTCGGCATCACCATAAACCAACACAAGAGTATTTTCATAAATTGGCCGTATAATGGCTTATTCAGACAAAGTGGCTCTTTTTTCAAAATTTTATCAAGAAGATATAAATTCAAAATTTAATCCTGGGGCCTATGGGGCATCATTCAGCACCGACACAGGCCAATACAAGACTGAAGAAGTTCAAATGCCAACAGTGGCTATTTATGCAAGGACCGGCCATATAATGGCTTATTTGATAAAGTGATTATTTTTGAAAAGTTGAGTGATGACTCAAACTTAATTTTGCGGATACAACCTTTCAACTATTTTGAGCAAGAATAGCATCACCCGACTCATTTATAACAAAATCAAAAATTTAACACTTTTTTTTTTTTGGTTATTTTTTTGCAAAAGGGGTGTGAACCCGGACTTGATTTTGCGGCTATGGCCTTGCAACATTTCCACAAGGAATATTTCAAGGCTGCGGCTGCAAATTATTAAAAATGATTCAAAGTGGCTATTTTTTGCAAAAACAGCCTTCCGGCATCCTTTCGGAACATTCGGTTATTTGCAAAAACGGTATCACTTTGATTTATTGACAAAATTAAACACACACATTTTTTTTTTGATTTTTTTTTAAAGGGGTGGTTGGACCCGATGAGGGTTGCCTACGTATCCCACCTAATGGGGAGAATCAAACCTGCGTAGTTCGGTCCGCCAAGACGAACTGTTTTCTTTTATTGACCGACAAAGAAAACACATTTTGTTTAAGAAACACATTTTCTTTTATTGACCGACAAAGAAAATACATTTTGTTAAGAAACCCATTGTCGGCAAAGTCAACCTTCTGTTGTCTCTTATTAGCAAACTATTGATTTTGTTGGTAAGACACATTTTTTTGTATTTTTCTGAAAATATCTATTTACTCATACTGTTTCCTTTTGTTTTTCATTTCTCCTCAGTATTTAAAAGCCGGTCCGCATGCAAGTTCGAATAAATGCTTGAAACAAACATGGCATAGCAGGATGGTCTTTCATTTCAGGTTGCCTGTCCTAGACGGACCCAACCCCTGTGTTGAGTCCCCTAAGTCAAATGCAACGTGATGCAAATAAGCGTTTCCTACTAGGGATCCGGTATGCGGTTATGTTATTCTAAGTTAAAAACCTCGGTGCATGATCTAGACTGTGTACCCAAGCGGACAACTCGGGCTGAGGAAGGAGCTCCTTTCCGGAAACCAAAAGGCCAACCGGCTTAGAAACTTTCCGAGCCTCTTTATTATTTCGGGTTATGACACTAACAGAATAAGGAGTCTCAACCAGTGAGCACATCCCGGGGGTGAGAAGTGAAGGGTTTGCGGCACAGTTTTATATACAGTTCACGTAATATCAAAGCGGTAAACATATAACAGTTTGTATATACAATGCAACTAGTATTAAAGTGGTAGACATGTAGCACGTTAATTAAACATGTAGTAAAATCAGATATAGACAAAATAACAATTTAACTGAGCTCGAATTCTAAAAACGTCCCCAGCAGAGTCGCCAGAGCTGTCACACCTCCTTTTCACCGCGCCCGCGGGAGCACGTAGGAGTTTTTCCAATTAAAGGACAATCGAAACGGGATTTGTTTATTTAATTTAGAGTCGCCACTTGGGAAAATAACGGTGCCCCAATTCACCGGTTTAATCCCGAACCGAGGAAATTCATGACTCTGTATTACAGTCTGTGTACCAGAAATCCGGATAAGGAATTCTGTTAACCCGGGAGAAGGTGTTAGGCATTCCCGAGTTCCGTGGTTCTAACACGGTCGCTCAACTGCAAATTTTGTTTCTATCTGATTCTTTTATATATATAAACCATGTGCTTTTAATGTTCCGCTTTTGATTTTAAGAAAAATTGCGACGTCACGAAAACACATTTCGAGTTACAACGCAACCAGTACGCCTCTGACTTTAATGTATTTCAGTTTCGCCGAGAGTAAGATTTGGGTCACATAAATGCGCACCCGTATTTAGGGAAGTGATTTATTTACAAATCGTGCCTAAAGAGTCTGTCGTGTTGTTGACTTTGGGAAAGGCCGTAAAATTCGCTAAACGGTCCTTCCAAATCTATGTTCTCATAACAGTTATTTGAGGGCCCCGCAATTGTGTGTTCCATGCGGCGAGGCTCATCTCACTTTTATTAAAGGTCATACCTAAGTAGCTAAATTTCTATTTATTTTTGTCTCTAACGATTGATTAATTCACGAGTACAAGTTTAAATTCCGACTTCGATTTCTAGTTTGAGTAAGAAGAGCAAAACTATTTAGCTTGGACCTTGCTATTTACTTCAAAGTCCGGTATCATATTTACCAATTAAGTTTATATATCGGAGCTTTTATTTTAAATTGTCATTATACTTGATTCTTTATCAGCATGACCTTTTCTTTTTGGGCCTAAATTCGAATCCAATATAAAAGGAATTGTATGAAACTTAACTACACAATCTAACTCTTTATACAAGTTACTAAGGCTTTGTTTACAGTTATACTAATGTATTGCTTAACCATGGTCAAGGATGCAAATGAACTAACTAAAGCTATCTATTAACTTTGCTCTTTTAACAATCTATGCCTCGAGTGATTACTCTAATTATTTGATCTAAGTCGCCAGTTCTGTTCTTTGCTCATAATAATGCATTTTATGTTTTATAGCTATGCCTTGTTTAGTTTCAATTGTAGGGTTCTTTAAATTGTACCCGGAATACGGGCTTACTAAGAAACGGTTAACATAATATATGCTTTACTACAAACTAGTGTTAATCTAGCTAAACATGGCAGAACTAAACCAATAAAAGAGATCAAAATCCTAGGCTATCAGAAGGTCGAAACTAGAATGTTCGATTAATTTGACTTTAGCTTTTCGATTTAAGCATACCGCAACAATTTCAAATGAATACAATTATCAATCAATTCAAGTTACATGGCAACAACAGAAACTCGTATATAACTCTCCAACTGCAGTTCATCATTTTGATTTCAGAGCAATGTTTACACTGTCTCTCTAGTTCAACATGGACAGGAGAAGTACCTGGATGATGACAAAGAAGAAGGAAAGGAGCAATCAGCGGTAGTAATGCAGTAGCAATACAACAACAGCAACACTCAGCAGCAGTGACACAGTAAAACCCACAGCAGCAGTAGTATACACCCAGCAATAGCACAGAACAGCAATACCAACAGTAGTAAAAGGACCCAACCAAAACCACAGCAACCACAGAAGCAAGCAGCAACAGAAACACAACCAATAGCAACAAAATCTAATGGCAACTCAAGGGAAAATACTTGAAGCCCCGGCAAGTTTCACCAATCCAAAAACCTAATGCTATGACCAACAATGTCGAAAGAGCAAAGAGTGACCTCAAGACACAACTCCACAGACTCAAAGACTGCCTGAAGCATGAGCTAGAATCACTGTGTTTTCAGAATATCAAAAATTTGCCTCCTATCACTGTATTTTTAGTTCAAAATTGTTTCTCCAGATATCTCTGTGTGTGTAGGAATATTTCTGTCTATGTTTTCCAATATCCTACTGTCTGTCTACTGTTTCAGCTTAATGCTATATTTATAGCTAAAAAACAGACCCCCCTCCTAATGGCACAAAGACCTTAAATTAAACCCCCTTGCCCATCCCTTTGTTCATTGTTTAATTCAAAGTTATGGGTAGTACATTATTTAATCAATATCTTTAAACCCCTCCATTAAGTTTTGTTCCCCATGAACACTTGTCTTTTCCTTAATTAATTCAAAAGTTATGGGCAACATATTTTAATCAACTCTTTTAAAGTCTTCCAAAACCACTAGGTCTTGTTTCTCACTACCATGTTTTAAATGTATTTTAATGCATAGCAAACAGAGCACTCCAATTAAACAATTCTCCAATGTTTTTAATTCCCAAATCAACCCTAAAGTCTCTGCAACTACTATCCTACCTTAGCCTCTTGAATCTGTCCCAAAACTATCAGCTATAACCAATTCTCTTATGGGGGAATCCTAACAATCGAATAAACTCAAGCTGAATGTGAACTCAATCAACAATTATTGTTTAACTCAGCAAACTCAATCAACAACTAGGTCAGACAGCATTACAACAAGATGCAGGATATAACAATTCAGGGAATAGACTAGAACAATTCCAACATTAGACCTAAATACGAATAAGGAACCTTGTAAATACGTTGAAAGGAAAACTGAATTCAATCAAAGTCGTGGCATCAGTGAAGCACTTGGAACCACTGGTAATTTGACAAGACATACCATCTAATCAATTTCAGAATGAAACCCGATTAATCAAACAATTAGCCTAAAACTATCATATAAGAAAACAGTTTCGCATTCGAAATCATAAACTAGAGTTAAAGAATTAGATGAATATTCTACTCAATATCGATGAACTTGTGTAAGAATAGAAATAGCTATCCGCATCGGCAAATCGAACAAAAATACAAACAAATCAATTCTTTTGATTACGAAATCCCGACTTGGAGCAAAGCTCATTACACAAACGATTCGGCAGATTACTAATCGAAGAAGAGGAGAAGACTTATCCTTTTTTTTTATTCATGTAAAGAAAACAACCGTAAAGTGAACGATTCAAACAAACAAGACAAATTAACTAAACAAAAACAAGAGAGTGAGGGAAACTTAGCTTAGCCTTTAGCTAGTCCGATTCTTCTTCTTGCTTCTCTTTTCTTTATTTATTTTTATTTGTTTTCTTCATCATTTCCTTCAACGAACTTCGAATCTTGGATTTCTTGAATTTTTCTTGAAGTTCCCGGCGGTTTAAGTTGTTCTTGACGACTCGCAGCTTTGACTCGATTTCTTCATGTAACAGTGTTAGTATGAGTGGCGGGCGAGGATTTTGGGTGGTTTTGGGTGGTGCGCCGCCATGGGTGATGGGTGGCGGCGCGGCTAGGGTTTGAAATTCGAAGAGATTGGTTGGTGTTTGGAGGATAACAATGGTAGGGATGTGATGAGGAGGAGGTGTGGGATGTTTTGCCGTTGGTTTTGGTCGAAGGAGAGGCCGGCCGCCGCCACACGCGGCGGAACCCTAGCGGCGCGGCTGGGAGAGAACTGGGTGTCTTTGGAGATGAGAGACAGAAATGAGTCTATCTCTCGATGTCTCTTCAATTTTTTGTCTAAAAATTTTTATTTTATTCAATTGAGTCTTAGGCTGAAACTGACCGTTGGATTATGTGATGGACGGCCAGGATTTCAAAGGAGAGGGGGCCGGGTAAAAGGATTGGGTCCGGTTTTGGGCTGGGGTGTTGGGCTGGCTGGGTAGGGAATTGGGTTGTGTATTGAATTATATTGGGCCTGGTTTTTCTATGGCCCAATTCCGATTTCCATACTACATTCCATGGTGTATCATATACATATGTGTGTATATATATGTATATATATATATATATATATATATATATATATATATATATACTAACTCATAACACAATTAATTTTTACTACAATCATCCCACATAATTACATATCACTTAAATGTAAACCGTATAATTTTGATATTAAACACTAAAAAAAATGCAAAACATGATGTATATATTTTGTATTTTACTAATTTAAATAAATAAACACGCACACACAAAAATGCAAATGTAAGATAAAAATAACACCAAAATCACAAAAATCATGCTCAACATAAAACTATTTTATTTTGAATTTTCTGGGAGTGATTCTCATGTAGGGCAAAAATCACGTGCTCACAGTCGGCGCGCCACACGATCCCAATTCATAAAATATATATATTACCGGCATTTAGCCAATAATCTCTATATCAACAATATTTATAATTTCCGGTTTTAAACCAATAATTTATAATAATTTCAACAATTTACCTTCATTACCGGTATAACACCAATAACTCTTATTCAACAATCTATTCATAACTAAATTCATATTCCTACAAACTAGGATAGAACAAACACTTACCTCGAAAGTTCACGAACGATTCAATCCGTAGCAATGCCTTTTCCTTTCGAATTTGACTCCAATCCAACCGTATCTATACACAATTGATTTCATATCATCAATTCTACTTAACAAACTAGTTCATATTGCTAAATATGATTTTTACAACATTCTGCCCGGAATAGTAAAAATCGACCCCGGGCCCACATAATCAAAACTCAAGTTTCGAACCAAAATAAGTTCACCCAATCCTCCATGAGTTCAAATATACAATTTGTTCTTAAGCTCGACTCCAAAACGAGTTCTAGATCGCAAATTCTTTGAAAATCCTTATTATACTCAATTCTCAATTTTTCTACCCATTTACACCTAATTAGGCTTAGGAATTCAAATAATATTGATGGAAAATGAAGAAAATGAGTTAAGAATCACTTACCCAAGAAGTTTGATGAAGAATCGCTCAAAAATCGTCCAAGGAGCTGTGGAGAAGAGAGTTGAACAGAAATGGGATTTTTATCCCGTTTCTGTTCTGTTTTGGAATTAAATTCATTGGGCAGCGAATTTGTTCTACGCGATCGCGTGAATTGGGTCGCGATCGCGGAAGGCAAATATTCAACACTACGCGATCGCGTGGACAATGCTGCGATCGCGTAGAAGAATTTCGCTGGGTGGCTCATTTGTACTACGCGATCGCGTGAAAAGGGTCGCGATCGCGTTGAAGGAAAACGGAAAGCTACGCGATCGCGTGCGGACGGCTGCGATCGCGTTGAAGAAGGACAGAAAACTTCGCGATCGCGTGCAGACAGCTGCGATCGCGTTGAGTAATTTGACAAGGCGGTGCGATCGCGTGTACAAGGCCGCGATCGCGTAGAGTAAAATGTCTGTGTAAAAATTGCAGAAAATCTGCCAGTTTTCTAAGTCCAAAAACACCCCGAACCACCTCCGAAACACTCCCGAGCCCTCGGGGCTCCAAACCAAATATGTACACTAACTCAAAAACATCATACGAACTTGCTCGCGCGATCAAATCGCTAAAATAACATCAAAATCAATGAATTGAGCCTTAAAACTCAAGAATTCTTTAAAATTCCATAATTTCCAAACTTTCCAATTTAAGGCCGAAACACGTCAAACGACGTCCGTTTTCAACCAAACTTTACAGGAAGCGCTTAACCAATATATATGACCTGTACCGGGCGTCGGAACCAAAATACGAGCCCGATACTAGTACAGCGAATTTGTTCTACGCGATCGCGTGAATTGGGTCGCGATCGCGGAAGGCAAATATTCAACACTACGCGATCGCGTGGACAATGCTGCGATCGCGTAGAAGAATTTCGCTGGGTGGCTCATTTGTACAACGCGATCGCGTAGTACAAATGAGCCACCCAGCGAAATGCTTCTACGCGATGGCAGCATTGTCCACGCGATCGCGTAGTGTTGAATATTTGCCTTCCGCGATCGCGACCCAATTCACGCGATCGCGTAGAACAAATTCGCTGTCCAGTGAATTTAATTCCAAAACAGAACAGAAACGGGATAAAAATCCCATTTCTGTTCAACTCTCTTCTCCACAGTTCCTTGGACGATTTTTGAGCGATTCTTCATCAAACTTCTTGGGTAAGTGATTCTTAACTCGTTTTCTTCATTTTCCATCAATATTATTTGAATTCCTAAGCCTAATTAGGTGTAAATGGGTAGAAAAATTGAGAATTGAGTGTAATAAGGGTTTTCAAAGAATTTGCGATCTAGAACTCGTTTTGGAGTCGAGCTTAAGAACAAATTGTATATTTGAACTCATGGAGGATTGGGTGAACTATTTTGGTTCGAAACTTGAGTTTCGATTATGTGGGCCCAGGGTCGATTTTTACTATTCCGGGCAGAATGTTGTAAAAATCATATTTAGCAATATGAACTAGTTTGTTAAGTAGAATTGATGGTATGAAATCAATTGTGTATAGATACGGTTGGATTGGAGTCAAATTCGAAAGGAAAAGGCATTGCTACGGATTGAATCGTTCGTGAACTTTCGAGGTAAGTGTTTGTTCTATCCTAGTTTGTAGGAATATGAATTTAGTTATGAATAGATTGTTGAATAAGAGTTATTGGTGTTATACCGGTAATGAAGGTAAATTGTTGAAATTATTATAAATTATTGGTTTAAAACCGGTAATTATAAATATTGTTGATATAGAGATTATTGGCTAAATGCCGGTAATATATATATTTTATGAATTGGGATCGTGTGGCGCACCGACCACTTATATATATTTATGAATTGGGATCGTGTGGTACGCCGACCACAAAGTGACTTAAATCTTGGCATTGGCCATAGTTGCCGGTAGCCTATTGATATATTTGGGAGCGGGTGGTACGCCTACCACAAGATATAATTATTGATATATTTGGGAGCGGGTGGTACGCCTACCACAAGATATAATTATTGATATATTTGGGAGCGGGTGGTACGCCTACCACAAGATATAATTACTATGATATTTGGGAGCGGGTGGTACGCCTACCACAAGATATAATTACAGTGATAGTTGGGAGCGGGTGGTACGCCTACCACGAGATATGAAATGAGAGAGGAATTGAGACATGGAAGTAAGATTTATTATGTTGATTAGATTATTCTGGATATCGTGAGTTATTGATTGTTATTTCAGAGCAGAGTATTTCCTTATAAATGTATTGTATATATATATCTATATTGCAACTGTACAGGTTTAGGTGGGTGACTGGCCTTAGCCTTGTCACTAGTTCGCTGGGATAGGCCAGGCACTTACCAGCAGCACATGGGGTCGGTTGTGCTGATACTACACTCTGCGCTCTTTTTGCGCAGATACAGGTTACGGACAGCAGCAACGACAGTAGTGACTTGTGGATTTTTCGACTACTGAGACTACGAGGTAGCCTTGCAGGCGTCCGCAGGACCCGATGTCTCTTCTATCTATGTTTTTCATTATATTATCTCATATAATCGAGATAAACAGCTTGTATTTTCTTTCAGACAATTATGTGTATTATTCTTAGAAGTTCGTGAGTATTGTGACACCAATCTTGGGTAGTGTATCAGATTTAGATTTTTCTTTATCATATTTGACTAAGTCTTCCGCTGTAATTTATATGTTTTTAATAATAAGAATTGGTAATTAATGGAGTTGTAATTAATATTTGGCTTGCCTAGCTTCCATTTAGTAGGCGCCATCATGACCCCGATGGTGGGAAATCCGGGTCGTGACAT
>JASVEL010010222.1:0-74048 GCA_032618575.1 Nicotiana noctiflora
CGGAAGTTACGTATTGCTGTTATGTTTATATATAGAACTTACATTTAATGTTGGCACCTGTCTGAAGCCACCACTGGAGAAAGGAAAGAACTTACTGTGTTGATATTTTAAATGGAATGAAAGCACACTGCACTTCTGTTCCTTTGCACAGGTCCGTTTCATTCCATGATCTTTTGCGTGGAGTTGAATTGTCATTTGAGACTGAGGAAGCCTTTGCACGTCCCAGCCCTGCCTCCCTTTACTTACGTTACTAATGTAGTCTCTTTGTTCAGTGACAACATTACAGGCTGTAGCCACAGAACGTAGTTCTTTGGTTGTGAACCATTGCCTGGGTGAGGACGGTAAGAATGCCCACCTTTAAACCACCATTTTATTTTAGAAAGTCTTCTCGTAATTTGCTTTCCACAAGATTACTTCGTCAAGGAATTGTTATGAAGTATTGTTAAACGGGATAGTGTGAATAAAGAGGCTTTCCTAGCTACCACGAGTAGGCGCCATCACGATCCCGATGTTGGGGAAAAATCCGGGTCGTGACAAGTTGGTATCGGATCTCTAGGTTACATAGGTCTCACCACTCACGAACAAGCTTAGTAGAGTTTGAGAGGTAGGTACGGAGACGTCCGTACTTGTCCTCCAGAGTCTATTGAGTTAGGAAAAGTCTCTCATTTGTTCTTTCTTATCGTACGAATTCATTCTTCAAATGTTAAATTGAATTTATACTCTTGTCTTCCCACGAATGGCGAAGTCACGTACCACTTCTTCAGCCGAACAATGGCACAGGCTGGTGATAGATCAACTATGCCTTCAAAAGTTTTACGGAGGTCGGATAGGTTTTACCAAACTCTTCCCTACCACCTTCAGCGGTGCATCTTTTGAGAACCCACGGGATCGTGCTTGACCGCTGTTATGAGGAATTACAGAACATGGGAATAGTCGAATGCGAGGGGGTTTATTTTACTGTGCTACGGAGGGCAAACAGAAGTAGTGGGAAGATAATGTATTTACCACACCAGTTATGGTCCCAACGGAAGATGCAATTATATCAGGAGATCACCTAATAAATCGTGTTGGGTTTCAACGGACCTAGACGTCCGGTCGATGTGTTGGAGTTGTGAAGGACAAATATGATGAGTTATTCGAATGTATATATATGGTATGGAAAGGTCCTCCAAATAATTTATACATATTTAAGGTTGGTTCTTTTTATGGGGTAAGAATCGCCCCCAGAGAATGACGAAGAGTATACGAGTAAATGGGGGAGAATGTAACGACCCGGCCCGTCGTTACGGGAATTTACCACCCCGTCATGTTGCAATTACATGTTTTATGCTTTTATATCGGTGTTAGAGCCTATCGGGTGAGTTAGGAGTGAATTGAATTGAAAATGAAGCAAATAGCATGTTTGAAGGAAGTTTGAATATGGAAAGTCAACCAAGAGTTGACTATCGAGTTAGAGTGCTCAGAATCGGATTCTGATGATTCGACTAGTTTCGAGGGATCATTTATGACTTAGGAGAACAATCGGAATTGAATTTGGAGGTCCGGTGTAGTTTTAGGCTTGAATTGGCTAAAGTTGAATTTTGGCGAAAACCGAACGGTAGGTAATATTTTGATCCGAGGGTCGGAATGGAATTCCGACAATTTCTCTAGCTTCGTTATGTGATTTTGGATATGTCTGCAAATGTTTAGGTCATTCGGAGATCGTCTGGTCGGGTTTTTGATCGAATGTCGGTTGTAGAAGTTGAATGAAAAACTTAGGCTTGAATTGCTTGAATTCGATGTTTTTCCGTGTTAAAGTATGTGTTTTTATCATTGGAGCAAGTTCGTATCGTGTTTTGTAGTATGTTGGTGGTTTTCGTTGGGGTCCCGGGGGCCTCGGGGTGAATCCGGACCATCATCCGGCATTTTTGAACATGAAAAATCTGCAGAAAATTGCAGAAACAGTGCAGGATTTTTAGCCTTCGCGTTCGCGAGGCAAGGCCCGCGTTCGCGTAGGCGGGGACCAGTTGGTCATCGCGTTCGCGAAGAGGAGGGCCGCGATCGCGTAAGAGGACATAGGGAGGCATCGCGTTAGCGTGTATGGAGGCCGCGTTCGCGTAGAAGAAGAAGGAAAGGCATCGCGTTCGCGTCAGCATGGTCGCGTTCGCGAAGAAGAAAATCTGGTGGCTGAGAAAAATGGTCATCGCGAACGCGTGGTTCAGTGCCGCGTTCGCGAAGGGTTAGCCTGTCTGTGCATCGCGGACGCGAGTGGTGTCACGCGAACGCGTAGAGCAAAGGTTCCAGGTAGTGAAGTTAAAACCAGAACATTTCATATACGGGTTTCACTCCTAGAAACCCCCATTGTTGAGCTCTAGAGTGAGAAAGTGACGGGAATGGCTGGGAAATCATCGGGTTATTGTTGGAGGTAAGTTTTATGTTTCATTTACGCGTTTTTATCTTGAAATCCCCCTTTATTTCACTGAAATTGGATCAAATTGTGGGGAAATTTAGCCTAGGCCAGGGCTTTGGTAAAATACCGATTTGAGCGGGCAAATGGAGTCCGATTTTGGTAAATTTTATATGTATGGACTCGTGGCGAGACGAGGGTTCTGGAAATATGAGTTTCGAAATTTTTCGAGATGTGGGCCCGGGCTCGGGTTTTGCAAATTTCGTGATTTTTGATATTTTTCGAGTTCTTTCGATTGGGTGATGTTCCATTAGCCTATTTTGATATATTTGTGCTGATTTGTGCTAGTTTTGACGTGCGTGGATGCCGGTTCGAGGAGCTAAGGCGTCGCGGGCATGAACTTTCGTCGGTTCGAGGTGGGTAATTCTTGTAAATGATGTCCTGAGGGTTAGTAAACCCCGGACTTGCACATCTTAGTGCTGTGTTGAGGTGACTTGCACGCCGGATAACAGGTGTGGGGTAGAGCACCATTGGGGATCGCGACTTGGTCCGTCTCGCGTAATAAATAATAACACCTAATTGTTGAAATGAATTGGACTAATTATCATGTTTGGGCTTCGTGCCGATTATTTGAATCCTTCAGGGATTAGTATCATTGTCTTGATAACACTGTACATATTTTTTTATCTAAATTTAAGGTTTTAAATGGTATTTTGGCTATTCAGCATTCTTATAAGGTTATGAAAAACTTGAACAAGGTCTTAATAATATTTTAGCTGTGAGCTAATATGATATTGTTGCCCGTAGGGCTTTCTTGATTATTTGTTAGACTGATTAGGCCGAGGGCCATATGTTAGGGCATGACATTTCATGTGAGCATATGCATACACATGCATGGATCGGACCGCACGCCGCAGTGGTATACGGATCGGGCTGCGCGCCGCAGCAGGTGTGATATTAATATTGTGCTTGGGCTGTAGGAGCCCCTCCGGAGTCTGAACCCCCACAGTGAGCACGGGTACCCAAATTGGATCGGGCTACACGCCGTAGCGGTCATATGCATTGCATGGCATACATACATTGGTTTACGTGTACTACGTGGCATAACATTCGACACTCATACATTACTGGCACAAATGCATTAGTTGCCTTATTGACCAGATCTCCTGGTGTAAGTTGATAAGGAGTGCTAAGCCCGAGGGGCTGATTTGAGTGCGGACTTGCACTGCTTGAGATTGTATCCAGGTATTGGTATATTATTATGAAAGAAAGTAGCTAAAATTGAGTTTTCTAAATAATCTACTCACATATGCTTGAAAGGAATAAAAAGATAGTTATGTATTGTGTAGCATGAGATTGTGTCTATCGTGGTTTTCTTCCCTTCGACATTATTTACTTTTATTACTGCTGAGTTGGAAGTACTCACACCCGACTCCCTGCACCTTGTGTGCAGATCTAGGTACATCACAGTGGAGCTGATTCTATTGCGGCTCGGGAGTGCTTTTGGACAGTCGAGGTAGCTGCCAGCGTTCGCAGGACCTGATTCTCCAGTTTGTCTGTATTTTGTTCCGATCATCCCACACTTGTGCACAGTTATATTCACTATTTACACTTTGTATACTCTGTAGAGGCTCATGACTCTTGACCCTTCGGTCTATGGGAGTTGGCACGTGTTGGGACTTGGTTCCCTGTTTTTAATATATCTATCACCGTTATGCTTAAATTGGATAAAGTGAGCTTGTGGCTCCGTGGTTATTGTTGATTGGTCGGGCTGGCCTAGCAGTGTCCTGGGCGCCATCACGACCGGATTTGGGGTAGTGAAAAGTTGGTATTAGAGCCTAGGTTTACTAGGCCTCATGAGTCTTGAGCCGGTTAGTAGAGTCTTGTGGATCGGCACGGGGACGCTCGTACTTATCCTCGGGAGGCTGCGAACCTTTAGGAAACACTTCACATTTCTTGGAATTCTTATCGTGCGCACTTGATTCAGATATAATTTTTGAAATTCCTTCCGCACGTCTGTGTACGCATCGAGTGCTCAGTAATATAATTGACTTATGTGTTGCGATTCCCCGATCGAGGGGCGAGATATAATCTCCATGAGTTCATGTTGGGCCAGTCGGGAGGACTTGAGTCCGGATCCTTGTCTATGGCTTTAGCACCAATGTATTAATTTTGCGAGTCGGTATTATGAAGTTCATATGATCGGTACTGATCCTTATTGTGCAAATGGCAGTTTGATAATGGGAGAGCTGTAAGGTATTCAGTTCTTGTTGTGATTTGAAATGTAGCCCTAGTTATGGACGTGAGAAATATGTTCATTGCCTCTTAGCGGAAATGTAAAGTGCACTATGTGTAGTGGAACGAGTTTAAACTCAGGAAGACTAAAGTGACCTTGCTATGTGTATTCTGGTAGAAGGTATCGTGATGAAATGCTAAATTGAGAAGAAGTAGGAGGGTTGATCCTCATGTGTAATTGAAAGGTATTTGATATGTGTTATGATTCGAGCAGATACAGCGCAGGTTCAAGTATAAATTGTGATAATATGATTCATGTAGTATTGAGATTTAATGTTGTTGAAATACATGCTGATATCTTGTTGAGTTGTGGATGTATTGTTAGAATGGTTTGGTGATTCTCCGGCAGGTGGATAGGCCAATTTACAAAGGAAACTCTGCCGAAATTTTTGGAAAATTTGAGACTTAGAAAGATTTCTGTCACCTAAAGAGAGTGGGCTTATTGGTGGTGCATGTATATCTGCAAGAATTGCAGAAGAGCTAAGGTCTCTGATGATTCGAGTCTCTGTCACGGCTTGTAAATGACTTGAGTTTAATCTCATATTAACATTTCGGCATCACTTGAGTAATAATGATATGAGTGGTTAAAAGTGCTTTGATGTATGACTCCGAGCTAAGTTGGAGAGGTTGCTATTGATTAACTGATTGCACTGTTGCGTGCGTGTTGGCTCTGTCTCTAGGTATGTTTGGGAAATTTTGATAAAGGTTATGGTGCTTCGTAGATGTGAAGAAATACTAGGATGTTTTGAACTGATGTTTGTAATGAATGTTCGGTGTATAGAAAGTTAAGATAGCTAATTGTGTTTGTATGTAATCATGATCTGCATTGTCGGAGTTCTAACAAGGCACGAGTGGTCCTACTCAATAGGACAGTTGAATTACAGCTGAATAAGGGTGAATGATGCCCGAGAATGGTTTTGCAGTGTTCAAGATTTTGCTTGTAACAGTCGGGTGCCTTAAGATTTGTGTATGTGGCTAAAGATGGCGGTTTCGTTAGAGAAGATCAAGGCTTGTGTTATATCATGTGAATGATGGGATTCTAGGTATTCGTATGGGGAAGTAATGATAACAATTTAAAAATCGCGGGAAGTTCATCAAAATAAAGTGTGGTAGCATGTGGTACTTTTGGGAAACATTGAGAGAGTATTCAGCGGCCTATGGGTCTTAGACCGTGTGGTCTTGTGTACGAGCCTTGTGCAGTAAAAAGGGGGTTGAGGCATTGTCGTACTACAGTAAAGACTGGTATGAAATTAGAGATGAATCGGAAAGGAAACTTGGTAAATGGAACGACTTGTTAATGAACCAGAATGGTATATAAAAAAAAGAGAATACGATTGATTCCTGGTAGGTGGTTGAAGTAAGGAGCCTTGCAGACATTGCAACAGAGCTTTTGAGTGTTGGCAGTTGTGTAACTCGATATGAGTATAAGGATTCAGTCCTGGCAGTTTAACTTATGCAATGTAATTGGGGAGAAAGAGTTTATGATGTGTTTTATCACGGTTTGAAAATGAGTATATTCCTGTCGGTATGCGAAGCGTGGAATGTGTAATGAGTTTTTCTTCTATATGGGATCACGAAAGTCCTTGACTAGTGGAGTGCGCCGATGTTGAGGCGGAGGAAAAGGATATGAATTTCCATGTTGTCTTAGTGTGATATGGTATACACGATGTGTTATGGAAAGTTGATAATGGTATATTCTAGGTTTTGAGATCAGTTCATAATATACGGGAAGTCAATAAAATTATTGAGCAGCGCGGACAGCTGCAGGTGAATTTAAGAATCGATCTTTCTGATAATTTAAGAAAATGGTACTGCTATTCTATTAACTTGGTAGGGAATATGATCCATAAAGGACAAGGTAATGTAAAATGATGATATCTAGTTGTATGGTGGTATTCTCTTGTTGGATCGACTATAATAACTGAATCGTTGATGGCATAGTGAAATTTCCGAATGGCCGTCGTGGTATGAATGGACGCTTGATGTGCGTTATGTATTCGTACGGTGGAGTGTGGAACCAGGTATAGCGATTCATGTGTTACATATGTGTTGGAGACTAGAAGTTCTCGTAATCCGCCTATGCAATGGTTGTATATCGCGTGTATCGGCACCGTTTTGTGATTATTGGAAATCGGAAGCCCTAGTGGCTCTCTCTTAGCTTGATATGATGAATTGGGGTTATGATACCTTATTTAGACTGGTTGACATAAGTCAGGTCGTCTAGACAAATGTGATATGGACTATGTCGGAATATGGCACAAATTGCGTAGCAAAGTGCATCGGAGTATGCTCCAGCGGGGTAGTTGTACCTCAGGACCAGCAGACGGCTGGTGGGTATTGCTTTGTTGGTTGGACCTTAGTGGCGGATGTTAGTGTAGAAGTATCCACCATTGATTCAGTTCCAGTATTGAGAAACGTTGTCAGATGCGTTTCATGTGGTCGAGCATGAGGCTATATATATATATATATATGTTTGCTGTAATGAGAAAATTCGACTCGATATGCATTTCCTTTTGCGAGATTTATGCGTGGATCGGGTGGCACGCCGGTATGGTTATTTGGATCGGGTGGCACGCCGCCACGGGTATGGTATCTAGATCGGGTGGCACGCCGCCACGGGTATGTCATTGGAGCGGGTTGCACGTCGCAACAGAATATTGTGAAAATATAGTTAGTTATATGCTACCTGGTATACAATACTTCTTCACTTATGAGGAAAAGTCCGTTTTGAGTATCGCTTGGCAAATGGCATGTCGGTTGTGTCCTTTAAGGATTTGATAGCATACGTTAATTGTTTCACCGTGGGTGAGGTTGATTGTTTGGGTTCAAGACCTAGATATGTGCGTGGCTAACCGTTTTAAGCTTAGTGGCTTGAGGTGCTTCATGAGTAATAACGTTGGGATAGAATCACGAATCGTGGCAAGGCCACGTGATGTTATGACCTCTCGAGGAGGATTCAGGTACTCTATTTCTATAATGCGAGATGCGATCTCAGTTCTATGTTATGATGACACAGAGGAATTGAATTGCAGCTCTTTTGCTGGAGACAATTATCATGATTTGAGCTGTCATGATTCGAGTGTGTTCAGACGTTTCTATTGGAGCCTATGTCGTGCTCGTCGTGGCTTAGGCCGGTGTTGAGGTGTCTTATCACCAGTGCGGTGTGTTATAATCGAAATGACCGTTGGAGTCATTAATGAATACGAGCATATTGGATCTTAGCTTGTTAGAAAGGTAAAAATCGAGGCTTGACTCCGAAACTTATTGTGGTATCGGTTAAAAGTGTAATGGATTCATGAATGGTTGACCTGAGAGATGGGTTTGATATATCGCGTGTTCGGTTGTCGTGGGCATGATATGAAGGTGTTGGAACAAGACACTATCTAATAAAAAAGGGTTTTTCAGTTGGTATTTGGTTATCATGGGAAATTGTGTGATTAAAGACTATTGTCTCGAGTGATTGGGTTGTTTGATACATCATATGATCTCAGCCGGAGTAGTGAATATGGGTTATTGCAGTGGATTCGAGTGTATCCTGAGTATAGGAATGGGATTTGCATTTGGCCTATGATTTCAGAAAGTGCAATGTGATTTATGGTTCAGATGGTCCTGTGAAATTTTGACTATATGGTGTTTTCGGACTTATGTGAGATAGGGTGACGTATGATCGCCCGAGTATATGCATGGTAAGGTCATTCAGCTATTGAGTTGTTTCTAGTACAACTCTGAGTCCGCTCGAGGACGTGCGTTTGTTTAAGTTGGGGAGAATGTAACGACCCGGCCCGTCGTTACGGGAATTTACCACCCCGTCATGTTGCAATTACATGTTTTATGCTTTTATATCGGTGTTAGAGCCTATCGGGTGAGTTAGGAGTGAATTGAATTGAAAATGAAGCAAATTGCATGTTTGAAGGAAGTTTGAATATGGAAAGTCAACCAATAGTTGACTATCAAGTTAGAGTGCTCGGAATCGGATTCTGATGATTCGACTAGTTTCGGGGGATCATTTATGACTTAGGAGAACAATCGGAATTGAATTTGGAGGTCCGGTGTAGTTTTAGGCTTGAATTGGCTAAAGTTGAATTTTGGCGAAAACCGAACGGTAGGTGATATTTTGATCCGGGGTCGGAATGGAATTCCGACAATTTGTGTAGCTTCGTTATGTGATTTTGGATATGTCTGCAAATGTTCAGGTCATTCGGAGATCGTCTGGTCGGGTTTTTGATCGAATGTCGGTTGTAGAAGTTGAATGAAAAACTTAGGCTTGAATTGCTTGAATTCGATGTTTTTCCGTGTTAAAGTATGTGTTTTTATCATTGGAGCAAGTTCGTATCGTGTTTTGTAGTATGTTGGTGGTTTTCGTTGGGGTCCCGGGGGCCTCGGGGTGAATCCGGACCATCATCCGGCATTTTTGAACATGAAAAATCTGCAGAAAATTGCAGAAACAGTGCAGGATTTTTAGCCTTCGCGTTCACGAGGCAAGGCCCGCGTTCGCGTTGGCGGGGACTAGTTAGTCATCGCGTTCGCGAAGTGGAGGGCCGCGATCGCGTAAGAGGACATAGGGAGGCATCGCGTTCGCGTGTATGGAGGCCGCGTTCGCGTAGAAGAAGAAGGAAAGGCATCGCGTTCGCGTCAGCATGGTCGTGTTCGCGAAGAAGAAAATCTGGTGGCTGAGAAAAATGGTCATCGCGAAGGCGTGGTTTAGTGCCGCGTTCGCGAAGGGTTAGCCTGTCTGTGCATCGCGGACGCGAGTGGAGTCACGCGAACGCGTAGAGCAAAGGTTCCAGGCAGTGAAGTTAAAACCAGAACATTTCATATACGGGTTTCATTCCTAGAAACCCCCATTGTTGAGGTCTAGAGTGAGAAAGTGACGGGAATGGCTGGGAAATCATCGGGTTATTGTCAGAGGTAAGTTTTATGTTTCATTTACGCGTTTTAATCTTGAAATCCCCCTTTATTTCACTGAAATTGGATCAAATTCGGGGAAATTTAGCCTAGGCCAGGGCTTTGGTAAAATACCGATTTGAGCGGGCAAATGGAGTCCGATTTTGGTAAATTTTATATGTATGGACTCGTGGCGAGACGAGGGTTCTGGAAATATGAGTTTCGAAATTTTTCGAGATGTGGGCCCGGGGCTCGGGTTTTGCAAATTTCGTGATTTTTGATATTTTTCGAGTTCTTTCGATTGGGTGATGTTCCATTAGCCTATTTTGATATATTTGTGCTGATTTGTGCTAGTTTTGACGTGCGTGGATGCCGGTTCGAGGAGCTAAGGCGTCGCGGGCATGAGCTTGCGTCGGTTCGAGGTGGGTAATACTTGTAAATGATGTCCTGAGGGTTAGTAAACCCCGGACTTGCACATCTTAAGTGCTGTGTTGAGGTGACTTGCTCGCCGGATAACAGCCGTGGGGTAGAGCACCATTGGGGATCGCGACTTGGTCCGTCTCGCGTAATAAATAATAACACCTAATTGTTGAAATGAATTGGACTAATTGTTATGTTTGGGCTTCGTGCCGATTATTAATCCTTCAGGGATTAGTATCATTGTCTTGATAACACTGTACATATTTTTATCTAAATTTAAGGTTTTAAATGGTATTTTTGCTATTCAGCATTTTGATAAGGTTATGAAAAACTTGAACAAGGTCTTAATAATATTTTAGCTGTGAGCTAATGTGATATTGTTGCCCGTAGGGCTTTCTTGATTATTTGTTAGACCTGATTGGGCCGAGGGCCATATGTTAGGGCATGACATTTCATGTGAGCATATGCATACACATGCATGGATCGGACCGCACGCCGCAGTGGTATACGGATCGGGCTGCGCGCCGCAGCAGGTGTGATATTAATATTGTGCTTGGGCTGTAGGAGCCCTTCGGAAGTCTGAACCCCCACAGTGAGCATGGGTACCCAAATTGGATCGGGCTACACGCCGTAGCGGTCATATGCATTGCATGGCATACATACATTGGTTTACGTGTACTACGTGGCATAACATTCAGCACTCATACATTACTGGCACACATGCATTAGTTGCCTTATTGACCAGATCTCCTGGTGTAAATTGATCAGGAGTGCTGAGCCCGAAGGGCTGATTTGAGTGCGGACTTGCATCGCTTGAGATTGTATCCAGGTATTGGTATATTATTATGAAAGAAAGTAGCTAAAATTGAGATTTCTAAATAATCTACTCACATATGCTTGAAAGGAATAAAAAGATAGTTCCGTATTGTGTAGCATGAGATAGTGCCTATCGTGGTTTTCTTCCCTTCAGCATTATTTACTTTTATTACTGCTGAGTTGGAAGTACTCACACCCGACTCCCTGCACCTTGTGTGCAGATCCAGATACATCACAATGGAGCTGATTATATTGCGGCTCGGGAGTACTTTTGGACAGTCGAGGTAGCTGCCAGCGTTCGCAGGACCTCGTTCTCCAGTTTGTCTGTATTTTTGTTCTGATCATCCCACACTTGTGCACAATTATATTCACTATTTACACTTTGTATACTCTGTAGAGGCTCATGACTCTTGACCCTTCGGTCTATGGGAGTTGGCACGTGATGAGACTTGGTTCCCTGTTTTTAATATATCTAACACTGTTATGCTTAAATTGGATAAAGTGAGCTTGTGGCTCCGTGGTTATTTTTCATGGGGTAAGAATCGCCCCCAGAGAATGACGAAGAGTATATGAGTGAATGGGGTAGCTCAGCGGTGTTAAGCCAACATAGCAAAAGAGAAAATTGGCCGTCGATGTTTGTGACAAGCCTACGAAGAGGGCAAGCCGGCCAACGCAACACTATCTACTAAACTCTATTTTAAGAAAATGTTCTAAAGACGTCACCCCCGAGATTCTCTGCAATATGTAGTATATGCGATCTGAACGGTTGTACCAGGTCACAATGATTGTGTCCGAATATATATTGTCATGAACAACAAGTTAACTGAGCCTTAAAGGAATTGCTGTGAATGTGGAATTTTGGAGAAATATAATTTTAGGAAAGCACTCGGGCTACACGCTCCATTGCAGTTAATATTTATCCTACATGGCCAACCAGATGTATAAGTCAGGATGTTAGAGGTGGAGGTGAAAATCCTAGAGGTGGAGACCCAACCATTGATATAATTTTTATGGTATGAGGGATGTCACTACACCAGATGGTGTCATCACGTGTATAATTCAGATTGTTATAAACAGAATAATTTTCCCTTAATTTGGTTTGGTTTGTTTTTCATTATTTGAAAGAAAAGTTTAGGCGAGCCCTTTTAACATGCTCCATTCATGGGCGAGCATCGTAATCATCAAATCTGCTTATGGAAATACTCACGTTGGGATATTACATGAGGATAGACATCCCTATTATTAGGTGTTAGTCACTAAAATATCCATGAGGCTAAGAGTGACTTTATATTTCTTATTACAGTGGGTTTTGATATAATTCTCGGAATAACTAATTTTAACCGTTAATTGTGTGCCCTATCACTATGAGGGTTCATTTTATGTCGTGATTATCTTTGACAGACAATTATTGAAAGGAAGAAAGAAAGGAAATGAAAAATTTCAGATGATATGATGTGCAAGCACTGTGATTCAGAGTTGAGGATGAGATCCTCCAATTTTTGGCATAATGTGAAATATTTCTAAGCCGAGCTTCAAGTTGCGGTGGATATCATATGAGGACTGGGTCCCTGGTAGTAAGAGTTTATGTGTTTAAAATTCTTCTTTTATGAAATTAATATTTTCGTATTGCATTCGTAAATAAGAGTCATGCCCGTTAGGACTATTTGACAATTCTTGTATAGTTTCTATTCATATTTAGCCATTTCTATTTTGAAACCGTTGAGCTTAGCCTTTGAGACGAGCGCCCAGGTGCGTAAAATATGACTCATTAATTCAAAAAATAATCACGAGGTCTCCATATCTCATTCTGAGTAAAGTGGTATTTGTAGAATAAGGTATTTGATAACACGTAGTTAATTGGCAATGTTTTAATTTAGGGACGACTCTTATCGCCGAAGTCATGGTTATGTGTATAAGTACGAAGTGTTCATGCCTTAGTTAGACTGGCTCGTGATAGTACCCATGGATAACGTATTGTTATGCTCCCGCAGTTAGGAAGTGCATGCGCAATATCTCAGAGTGGTTATTCAGACCCTGAAGGATAATAAGCTATACGTCAAATGTTCAAAATGTGAGTTCTGGTTGAGTTCGGTGGCATTTCTGGACCACATTGTATCAGTGGAAGGTATTTAGTTGGACCCAAAGAAGATTGAGGCAGTCCAGAATTGGCCTCGACCGGCTTCAATGACTGAGATCCGGAGTTTCTTCGGGTTAGCAGGTTACTACCGTCGATTTGTAGAGGGTTTTCTTCTATTGCAACCCCGATGACCAGGTTTCCAGAAGGGTACCCAGTTCCAGTGGTCAGGCGAGTGTGAGGCAAGCTTTTAGAAGCTCAAGACAGCCTTAACTACAGCACCAGTGCTGATACAGTTTATTGTGACGCATCTCGTACAGGGCTTGGAGAGGTATTGATGCAGGATGGTAAGGTTATTGCTTATGCTTCGAGACAGCTAAAAATGCATGAGAAGAATTATCTAGTTCATGATCTTGAGTTGGCAGCAGTAGTTCATGCCTTAAAGATCTCGAGGCATTATCTATATGGTGTGACATGTGAGGTGTACACTGATCACAAAATCCTACAGTACTTGTTCAAGCAAAAGGAGTTGAATCTACGACAGCGGAGATGGTTAGAGTTGCTGAAAGACTATGATGTTACTATCCTATATCACCCAGGTAAGGCCAATATGGTGGTCGATGCTTTGAGTAGGAAGTCTGCCAGCATGGGTAGTCTTGCATTCATTCCAGTCAGTCAGAGACCATTTGCTCTAGATGTCCAGGCCTTAGCCAACCATTCGTGAGATTAGACATTTTTGAGCCTAGCAGGGTGTTAGCTTGCACGGTCGCTCATTCTTCTCTATTAGAGCATATCCGTGAGAGGCAATTTGATGATCCTCATATGCGTGAATTGAGAGATACAGTACAGCAGGGAGGTGCCACGAAGGTAAATCTAGATGATGATGGGGTATTGAGATTGCACGGTCGAGCTTGTGTGCCCAATGTCGAAGGGATTCGAGTGTTGATCTTAGCGGAGGCCCACAGTTTGCGGTATTCCATTCACTCGGGCGCTGCAAAGATGTATCAGGACTTGCGGCAGCACTATTGGTGGCACAGAATGAAGAAAGATATCGCTGCGTATGTCGCTCGGTGTCTGAATTGTCAGCAGGTGAAATATGAGCACCAAAGTCCTGGTGGTGTACTCCAGAGGATTGAAATTCCCGAGTGAAAATGGGAGCGGATCACTATGGACTTCGTTACAGGTCTTCCTTTGACTTAGAGGAAATTTTATGCTATTTGGGTCATTGTTGATAGGCTGACCAAGTCAGCACACTTCATTCCAGTATCCGTCTCCTACTCGTCGGAGAGGTTAGCGGAGATTTACATTAGGGAGATTGTTCGTGTTCATGGGGCGCCAATATCTATTATCTCTGATCGGGGTACGCAGTTTACCTCGCATTTCTGGAGAGCGTTCCAGTAGGAGTTAGGCACCGAGGTTCAGTTGAGTACAACTTTTCATCCTCAGACGGATGGCCAGTCCGAGAGGACTATTCAGATTCTAGAGGACATGCTTCGAGCATGTGTTATTGATTTCGGAGGCTCGTGGGACCAGTTCCTGCCATTAGCAGAGTTCGCCTATAACAACAGATACCAGTCTAGCATCCAGATGGCCCCGTATGAGGCGTTGTATGGTAGGCGATGTCGATCTCCAGTTGGATGGTTTGAACCGGGAGAGGCTCGGTTGTTGGGTACAAACTTAGTTCAGGAGGCCTTGGATAAGGTCAAGACTATTCAGGAGAGATTGCGTTCAGCTCAGTCCAGGGCAGAAGACTTATGCGGATCGTAAGGTTCGAGATGTAGATTTCATGGTTGGCGAGCGAGTATTTCTCCGAGTGTCGCCTATGAAGGGCGTGATGAGGTTCGGGAAGAAGGGCAAGCTCAGCCCTAGGTATATTGGTCCATTTGAGATTCTAGACCGAGTGGGAGGGGTGGCTTACGGACTAGCTCTGCCGCCTAGCTTATCAGCTGTGCATCCAGTTTTTCATGTATCTATGCTTCGGAGATACCACGACGATCCCACACATGTGTTAGACTTCAGCACTGTCCAATTGGACAATGATCTATCTTACGAGGAGGAGCCGGTGGCCATTCTAGACCGGCAGGTTCGACAGTTGAGGTCGAAGAGTTATCCTTCTGTGCGTGTTTAGTGGAGAGGTCAGCCTCCTGAGGCATCGACCTGGGAGTCCGAGTCTGATATGCGGAGCCGCTACCCACATTTGTTTCCTGACTCGGGTACTTCTTTCTTTTGTCCGTTCGAGGACGAACGGTTGTGTTAGAGGTGGAGAACGTGACGACCCAAAGGGTCATCACTTGTTTTATTAATCATTTCGAGCTTTTGAGGCCCTGAAAACCTCATTCTATGTTGCCTCAATTTACGTGCACGATCCGAGCATGTAGTCGAAAAGTTTTTGTGATAGAAAATATGAATTCTATGAGAAATTTGGAGAAAAATGATATTAATATTGATATAGTTGACTTCAGTCAACATTTTTGGTAAACGGACCCGGACCCGAGATTGGATGGTCCCGGAAGGTCCGTAGGAAAATATGGGACTTGGACATGCGTCCGGAGTCGAATTCCGAGGCCTAGAGCCCAAGTTATGAATTTTTCTGTGAAATTGTTTTTGATGTAATTATTAAAGGAAAATGAATTAATTGACCTTGGTATCGGGCTCGTATTTTGGTTCCGACGCCCGGTACAAGTCTTAAATATTATATATGTGCTTTCTGCAAAGTTTGGTGACATTTGGATGTCATTTGATATGTTTTGGACCTTGAGTTCCAAGTTTGAAAGTTTTGAAAACCAAAAGAATGAAAATCATGAACTTGAGGCTTGATTTGATGAAAACGATGTGATATTGGCGATGTGATTGCATGAACAAGTTTGTATGATATTCTAGGAGGTGTTGGTATTTTTGGTTGAGGTCCCGGGGGCATCGGGGTGATTTCGGATGGTTAACGGGAATTTTTGAAGTTGGAAAACTTCATAATAGGCGAAGATGTAAATGAGTGTGCACAAGACCTCACTTTAAACGATCATACTCCCGTTATATAAAGTGTTTTGTGACCCTCAACCTATCAAATTAAATCCCTTTGAGTCTAGTTTCCAACGCAACAAACCGTGCGTCATTTGGAGGTCTATACAGAACGTTATGATCATTTTACTGGGCATGTGTCAGTAGCGCGGCCTTAGCGCGGAAGCGCTAGTAGCTCGCGCTAATGGGTTATTTTCTGATTCAACCCGCGCTAATTAGTGCGGGCGCGCTAGTAGCAGGCCCTAAATATACCTAAGGACGGGAAATGACAGAATTTGAGTCATTTCTCAAGCCTAGGGCTTCCCCAACACCCCCAATTCGACCAAGGCACTCAATTGCACTCCTAAGGTAAGCTTTTAAGTGTGTTTTCATGGTGATTTCTCTTCTCAATCACTAGTTACAACATGATTTTGGTTGGATTTCATAGGATTTCTTCAAAATCTCAAGAACACCCCAAAGTTGTCTTTCAAGATTTGATCTACAAGAGGTAATCCTACACCTTAAACTTACACATATGGTGTTATTATGGGAATATGAGTATGAATCAAGTATTACAACTTATAGTATGGTTGTTGGAAGCCATAAGTTCCCAATTTAAATACATGAACATGGTAGGGATTTAAATGTGTATATTTGTTGGAATTTTGTTGGTGTGGGTGTGAATGGTTGACCACACACATGATGTTAGGAGTATAAATTGCTAAAGAATGATAGGGAGATGAATTGTTGGTTAATGGTGATAGTTGGAGGAACCAATGCTATAGTTAAGAGGTGTAAATATTTATGCCTGCAAGATGTTTGATAATAGGCCTAGATGGCACAAGTTATGGGATTTATGACTAGTATTGGCCCTATTGAATGTGGTATTGTAGATTGAAGTTACATAACTATATTGGATCATTGTAGTATCATTAAGGGACGAATTTAAGATATGTACGGCTAAACCCCATCTTTTAGAAATCGAACTTCATCGATGCTTGTATGAATTTGGATAGATTGGAAGTGCGAGGAGGCCGGTTGAGGAGCAAAGGCGTCGCTGACTAGAATTCTCGCCGGTTTGAGATTCGGCATCCGAGGTGATTGAATTGCAAGGCATTGCTACAGATTGAATTGTTCGTAAACTTTTGAGGTAAGTGTTTGTTCTATCCTAGCTTGAGGGAATAGGATTATGTGCTATGTGCTATGTGATCGAGTGCGGTGTATGGGCTGTGGTGACGAGCATCCATACATTGGCGTCTTGCATGACCGTGAGTCGTTGTTAATACTTGTGGTGAGACATATTTTAAAGATAAATTGTTGAACCCTTGCCGGGTTGTAGAATTGTTATTGTTCTCCCTTGCCGGGACTTTGTTGTGATGATTATTGTGTCCCTTGCCGGGACGGTTCATGATTTATTGTTTTCATTCCTTGCCCTTAACTGTGATTGTTATTTGGGTGAGGAAGAGTGATAATGCACGAAGGGTGATGTCGTGCCTTGATTTATTGTTTATGCACGAAGGTTAATGTCGTGCCTTGATTTATTGTTTATGCACGAAGGTTAATGTCGTGCCTTGTTATTGATTATGCACGAAGGTTAATGCCGTGCCATGTTATTGATTATGCACGAAGGATCATGCCGTGCCTTGTTATTGCCTTGTTATTGAACCATGTACGAAGGATCATGCCGTACCATGGATGTGAGGATGAGAGTAAAAGCACGAAGGGTGATGTCGTGCACTTTATTTGCTTATTTGGTGAGGATGAGAGTAAAAGCACGAAGGGTGATGCCGTGCAACTACTTGCTATTCCTTGACTTGATATTAATTATTTTTCCATTATACTTTGTTTTCCTTGTGGACTTATTAACTCTTGTTAATTGTTGAGTTCTTTTGAGATATTCCTTATTGCGTTATTACTTGTTTATTTCTCGTTATCTTGTAGTATACATATATATAGAACTGCACGGGTTTATGTGGGTGTCTGGTCCTAGGCTTGTCACTACTTCGCCGGGATAGGCCAGGCACTTACCAGCACATGGGGTCGGATTGTGCTGATACTGCACTTCTGTGCGTTTTTGCACAGGTCCAGGTTTCGATCAGGAGCAGTAGCAGTAGATCTTTCGCGTGGAAGTTGATCATATTTGAGACCGAGGTAGCTTGCAGGCGTCCGCAGGCCCGACGTCTCTTCCTTTACTTATGTTACTAGCCGTAGTCTCTTTGTTCCGAGACAAACAGATTATGTTATATTTCTTTCAGACTTTTATGTGTAGTATTCAGTAGTAGTTCGTGAGTTGGTGACTCCACATCTTGGGTAGAGGATTTCAGTATCAGATACCCTGAAAACTACTTATTTCTATTTTTATAAAGTCTTCCGCACTTGTTTAATTAAGATTATGATTTTGGTTATTAATTTGAGTATGAAGTATTGTTAAACAGGATAGTGTGAATAAAGACGCTTGCCTAGCTACCACGAGTAGGCGCCATCACGATCCCGATGTTGGGGGAAAAATCCGGGTCGTGACAATAGGAGTCCCTCCGGAATCTGTACACACCCCCAGCGCGGGTACCCAAATGGATCGGGCTGCACGCTGCAGCGGTCATGTGCATTGCATTGCATTTATGCATTTCCTGTTTGTACTACATGATCACACTCAACTGAGTCTCACAAAAGACTATGTGGGCGTTGCAAATATAATCTGAGTATTGTAGCGGAGAGTCGAACCACAGAGAGTTAACCCACCAATTACCACCGTCAGATTTACTCAATTCCCACAATCTGTTTCCTCAAACTTTCGGTTTCACAATGGTTGATTATCTAACAACTAAGACTGAAAGTAATGCAGACTGAATAATAACTATGATTGCTGTGTAAACAATATTAAGAAGGTCTAAGGTAGTTATTTCTCCTGTTGGTCCTTTCTTTGGTTGTATATTTCTTATAATTCGATTTTATCTATCTCTAACAATCATGAACTCTCAATTTATCATAATTCTTTCCCAAGAAATTATAATAATCTACTAAACACACTATCTCAAGTTACGTTAGCTAATATTAAAATACAGTTCACTTAGACTGCACACGGGATTTCGTTATCTCTAATCCACCCCCTAAACCGTCGTTTATGACTCTCGTCAATACTCCGGGAGTGATGTTGTTCATGTAATCACCTAAATATGCACTCTCTCTCAAGAAGATACACACTAAATAGGAGCGGATAATTGAGGGCCCTTTGAACTATTCCACAATCAAAATGTATATGAACAATTAGAGTTTAAACAATAAAACCTAATTATAATGATAAAACAACCAAGTAATTCCCAACGGGTTCCATCAAAATCTTAGATTAAGAACTTAGCTACTCATGATATTGGGAAAATCAATAGCTAAAGAATTCATGCTCATAATTTTCAAGAAAAAAACAAAGAAGAATAAAGAGTAATGGTTTTTTGTGATCTCTCACACTTGTTTCTCTTGCCAATAAACTCCAAAATTAAGCCTAACTAACTTTTTGGGCGAGCTTTCTACATTATATAAAGGGTTAACAAAAGTGTTCCCTATTTACACTTTGGCCCTTAAATTTCTTGAGGTTCCCAGCTTCGTCCACGGCCGTGGCACCAACCGTGGTCACCCGCGGTGCATTCTGTAATGGACAGCGGCGCGGACCACGGCCAACCCGGTGGACCGCAGGAATGCCTGTGGCCGTGATTTCCATCTTTTTGACGCCTTTACTTGCTCGTTTGCATTCGGGTACTTCTCAAGTGTGTGATTTATGTACGTTCTTGCTTCCAAATGCTTCATTTTATTCTTGATCTATCATGCATTCCCTGCAAAACCAAATAGCATCAATTCAAACATTTAACTGGCAATTTCCATAACAAAAACAACAACAAAGCATGGGTATCTACAACATAAATGGCGACTATATCTCATATTATCAACACCCCACACTCAAATTATTGCTAGTCCTCGAGCAGTTCACCACACTCATAAAAATCATCCCTTATATTTTTCTTTCAACGGCCTACACCATTAATGTTATACAAGAATCATGCCTAGTAGTGAACAACTCATGCCTCAACAATCAAGTTTTTCGCACCCTGCATATCTATACTTACTCAAACCACTTTATACAACAGTAAAAACTCACATTTCCTTTGTGAATCACATGCTCTCCTCATGCTCTCACAACACACAAGAGAATAGTTCCATATATATCATGATAATGACATAACTCGGAACTCAAAGAAGCAAAATTCACTCACTCTCCAAAGGATATTGTCATGCGACAAAGACGCACCATATGCTTGCCCGTAGTGTACTACTCGACTATTGAACCTCATTCAGTCTAAGATCAATAGGACTTTATTCGGTTGTAATGCAGGCTAAGGGTTAGGTATGATATATTCAGATGTAGTGACTAACTCCACTAAGCACTTACAATTACATAGGGCCTCCTAGCTCGTTATTTTTTGAGCCAACATTCCAACATGTTTATACATCCCTGTACTCTTAGGTGCACTTTAACTATCTACCACTTATTAGTTACCAAAATTTTTGTGGTGCTTCTCTCTATATGCTTCATATTCGCACCTTTGTTTTTAATTTCCATGGTTCCACTTGTACTCCAAACTACCACCCCACACTTTTTTTACATAATCTCAATACCTTCAAGTGCTTAGGGAGTAGAGAGAAAATCTCGTTCAAAAAGTAAGCTATTCAAACAGTCGGTTAGAATTCACATTGTGGTTACCAAAGAACAGGCTTATAGGCACAACGGGGTTAACAAGGATATAATGTGTTCAGGTAAGTGAAGGAATAATTATGGCTCAACAAAAAATTGCCTATATCACTTCTAAATCCAAATGAAGTTACTATTTCACTTTGTAAACACACGGGGCAAGTTCTAGGCATCAATTGTACAGCATGGAACACAGACAAAACTCACACACACTTGGCATATGACTCACTCCAGATTGGTTTATTAAGATACCATCTTTCGTGTGTTCAAGTTAAGCACAAATATACAATTTTTAAGGCATTCAAACAAGATTCACTTTGAAGTTAAGCATTACACTCTAGCATCTATCGTGTTTCGATGTAAGGAGGCTAAAAGTTGCACATTTCAGCACTTCACCCATTAATCTCTAAAAAACAAAATCTACCTAAACCCGGTTCAAGCGAAAACCCTTGGAAAAGAACCATGGCATGAAGAATAACCAAGGGGGAATTACTACACTACCTAAAAGCAAAATCTTTTTGGTCTTTTTTTCTCTCGACTTAATCCCTCAAGAACCCCGTCAATAGAGATCCGTCGCGGGGACAAGTCACTTTTAAAACATAACTACTTAAATTCTAATTATCTACACACAAAAACATTTACACATATATACAAAGAAATTTCCCCACCCCACACTTAAAAAGAAGACATGTCCTCATGACTTAACAATATAGTAAATAGTGAGGTAAAGGAACTTCCCTGCAGCATCACTCCTGATCAGACATGATGTCAAGGTTCACATTGCAAGCTCGACCCAATGCTCTCTGCCAACGCATGAATTTCTTCTCAGATTTAACATGCCTATATGCTATAGCATCCACACGAGTGCCTAGGTCA
Source organism: Nicotiana noctiflora (assembly GCA_032618575.1). Classification (NCBI taxonomy): domain Eukaryota; kingdom Viridiplantae; phylum Streptophyta; class Magnoliopsida; order Solanales; family Solanaceae; genus Nicotiana; species Nicotiana noctiflora. Next base: position 21,484 of record JASVEL010010222.1, read on the forward strand.
GCGACGGATGTCTGGAGTCTCATCATGCGGTGCTCCAGATCATCCAAGCGAGTGCTACAGCATGGCTGAGATGGCCCTGCATCACTCCCATGAGGAGGGGCAGTGACCATGGCATCAACAACATCATGATCATTATCTGACTCAGACTCCTCAGAAGAGTCTTCAGAATTATTTACAAGCACAAGTGCTTCTTGGTTAATCTTACTCGCTCATATTTTCAAAGGTAGCTTGCCGCCAACTTGAGTGTTCTCGAGGACCTTGGCCATGCGGCAGAGACGGGTGATGAGTAATATAAAATAAAGCCCTTTTCCCACTTCCGGTGATCGAATAAAAATTTCCTCAGATAATACCCGCGTCACATCAAACCCTTGCTGGGTCATAAAATAATAAATCATAGCCGCTCGTGGCCCATTGACATCGGTTGTATTACTGGAAGGCCACGATATTACCGGGTTGGAAGTCTCTATCCACGATGTTCTTATCATGCATTTTCCTCATCCATTCCTTGTACAACCTCGTGCTCTCAAAGGCGTGGTAACGAAATTCCTCTAGCTCATGCAGCTCCGTTAATCGATTTTGTCCAGCTACTTTGGGATCAATATTCAATTGTTTTAATGCCCAGCAGGCACAGTGCTCTAGCTCCACAGGTAAATGACAAGCCTTCCCAAACACCAACTTGTATGGTGACATACCTATTGGTGTTTGAAAGGCAGTACTATATGCCCAAAGTGTGTCGTCCAGTTTCTTTGCCCAATCCGTGCATGTTGCGTTCACGGTCTTTGTTAATACAATTTTAATCTCTCTGTTGGACACTTCAACTTGCCCACTGGTTTGTGGATGGTAGGGAGTTGCTACTTTGTGATGAACATCATATTTAGCAAGCAATTTCTCGAAGGCCCTATTGCAAAAATGAGTGCCTCTGTCGCTGATGATCGCCCTTGGTACCCCAAACCGGGTGAATTTGTGCTTTTTCAAGAATCCAACTACCACTCGTGCATCATTGGTGGGAAAAGCTGCAGCTTCCACCTATTTAGACACATAATCCACCGCCATCAGTATGTACTTATTACTGAATGAGCTGACAAAGGGACCCATGAAGTCTATCCCCCACACGTCAAACACCTCTACTTCCAGTATTGGTTTCATTGGAATCTCATGGAGACTGGAAATATTTCCCGTCCTTTGACATTCATTGTAGTTTATTACCCAGATGTGTGCATCTCTAAACACAGTTGACCAGAAGAAGCCGACCTCTAGTACTTTTGTAGCAGTTCTGACCCCTCCAAAATGTCCTGCATAAGTTGAAGCATGACATTCCTGCAAAATTGAAGATTGTTCTATCTCGGGGATGCATCTCCAGATAATGTTGTCAACACAAATTCGAAACAAATGAGGTTCATCCCAATAATAAATGCGGCTATCATGGTATAACTTTTTTTTGGATAGAAGACAGGTCATCGAGAATTACACCGCAAGCCATATAGTTTGTAAAATCGGCATACCATGGTGCATCCTAAAGACTGGCAGCGAGTAGCTGCTCGTCAGGAAAAGTTTCCAAAATTTCTTCGACCTCGACTGAATTTTCAGCTCCTTCAAGTTGTGACAGATGGTCAGCGACTTGATTTTCTGGGCCCTTACGATCATAGATTTCGAGGTTAAATTCTTGCAACAGCAGAACCCAATGGATTAGGTGCGACTTAGACTCCTTTTTCTCAATGAGGTACATGAGAGCTGCATGGTCAATGTACACAATTACCTTGGAACCAATAAGATATGATCAGAATTTGTCAAAAGAAAACACGACTGCTTGCATTTCCTTCTCCATCACTGTGTAGTTGAGCTGAGCTCCACTTAGCGTTCTGCTTGCATAATAGATCGGGTGCATCGACTTATCTTGTTTTTGCCCCAAGACTGCTCCTATAGCATGGTCACTAGAATCACACATGAGCTCAAATGGTCGCTCCCAGTCAGGTGCAACGATGATGGGTGCAGTGGTCAATTTCTTTTTTAGTTCCTCAAATGCCAACCCGCAATCATTAGAAAACACAAAGAGGTGATCCTTTTCAAGGAGTTTGAATAATGGGTTAGCAATTTTGGAAAAATCTTTTATGTATCGCTGGTAGAACCCGGCGTGACCAAGGAAACTTAGCACCGCCTTAATGGAAGTGGGCAGTGGTAACTTTTCAATCATGTCGACCTAAGCATGGTCAACCTCAATACCTTTTCTGGACACTCGATGTCCCAAGACTATTCCCTCACGCACCATAAAATGGCACTTCTCCCAGTTTAGTACCAGGTTTGTCTCCACACATATTTTGAGCACTCTACTTAAGTTGTGAAGACAATCTTTAAATGAATCTCCCACCACAGAGAAATCATCCATAAAGAATTCCATAATGTCCTCCACCATGTCCGTAACAATGGCTAACATACACCCTTGAAAGGTCGCAGGTGCATTACACAGCCCAAAGGGTATTCTCCGAAAGGAAAATATGCCATAAGGATAGGTGAAAGATGTTTTCTCCCTATGTTCGGGGGATATTGAAATATGGTTATACCCCGAGTATCCATCTAAAAAATAAAAATGAGATCTACCAGCCAGCCTGTCCAACATTTGATCAATGAAGGGTACGGGAAAGTAGTCATTGCGGGTGGCGAGATTTAATTTCTGGTAATCCATACAGATTCGCCACCCTGTGATTGTACGAGTTGAGATCAACTCATTATTGTCATTTTTCACGACAGTCATACGTCCCTTTTTCGGGACACACTGAACAGGGCTGACCCAATTACTATCAAATATGGGGAAAATAATTCCTAGATCCAACCATTTAATCACCCCCTTCTTTACAACTTCTTTCATGTTAGGGTTCAACCTTCGATGGTGTTCCTTGGAAGGTCTGTGCCCTTCTTCCAGGAGAATCTTGTGCATGCAGAAAGCTGGGTTGATGCCCTTTATATCTGCCATGCTCCAGCTAATGGTAGTTTTTTTTTCCTTCAGTACCTGCAAGAGCTTTTCTACCTGCACATCTAGCAAACATGATAAAATAATAACGGGTAATGTAGACTCGGGGCCTAGGAATGCATACCTGAGATGATCGGGGAGTGGTTTTAGCTCCAGCTTGGGTGGTTCCTCTATTGATGGCTTGGTAGGGGGAGTGACCCTTTTCTCCAGCTCGAGAGACTCGAGCTGAGACTCCCTTGACCAAAATCCTCGGCCTTCTAGTTCCATTACCCATTCAGATAGCCCCTCTCCATCCATTTCGTCTAAGTTTGTTAAGCATGCCTCCAATGGATCCCCCACAGTTAGTGCCCTATCATCCTCTTGCAGGATTACATCAACCGCTTCCACTAGAGAGAAATTTGCATATTTGCTGGGTCTTTGCATTGATTGTTGAATGTTAAATATGACTTCTTCACCATTCAACGTCATTTTAAGCTCCCCAGTCTCGCAGTCTATAAGTGCTCCCCTAGTGGCTAGAAATGGTCTCCCCAAAATAAGGGGAATCTCTTCATCCACCCGACAGTCTAGAATCACAAAGTCTGTAGGGCACACAAACTTCCCTACTTGCACCAGCACATCATTAAAAATACCAGTAGGCCTTTTCACAGTGTGATCAACTAGCTGGAGTAACATCAATGTGGGTCTAGCCCTGCCAATGCCCAATTTGGTGTATATATCAAGTGACATCAAATTTTTGCTGGCCCCCGTATCACATAGTGCCTTAGAAAAGGCATAACTCACTATGGTACACGGTATAGTAAAGCTCCCTGGGTCAGACATCTTCTAGGCTATCGATTTTGCCACCACTACGCTGTAGGTTTGTGTCAGAGTTACAGTGGATAAATCCTAAAAATCAAATTTCTTTGACATTAAATCCTTCACTATATTTGCATAACCAGGCATCTCCCTCAAAGCACCCATCAACGGAATATTCAATTGGATTTGGCGCAACATTTCCGTAAATGTTTTCTATTGATCTGCCTTCTTTTACTTAACCAATCTCTGAGGAAAGGGTGCATGGATCATCCACTAGGTACCACCTGTTGGTTCCTTTTTGCTAGGAATATCTGGCACAAGAGGTGCCACATGTTCGGCCACTTGCTTGGTCTCCTTTTCTTTACTTTTACCTTCCTGACTCTGCTCAACTACTACATTAGTAAGTTCTGCTGATTGTTCTTCCTCTAATAGCTCTTGGATAGCTGGTGTTGTATTCTTGTTGGCCTGAGCAATTTTCTGCTCTCGATCTAGATCTCTACTATTCCGTAAACTGACTACCATCAGCTGATTCAGATTCTGCTCCTTGGGATTAATGTTGGTGTCTGCAGGTAAGGTTCCTGGAGGGCGGTTGTTCAATTCCATGTACAAATGACCCAGTTGTGTTTCAATATTTTTGATAGCTGAATCATGGACTGCCAATTTTTCTTGCACTTTGTTGTTTGTCCCAATAAGTTGTTGGGGCATACCTCTAATTTCTACCATGTTGTTGTCCTGCTGCTGTAGCGTTGGTTGATAAACCAATTGTTGTTGATTCTGTTGTGGATAACCCTGTGGCCTTTGATAAGGTACTGGCACTAATTGATTTTGAGGGTGCATACCCCTAGGCTACTGCATATTAGGCTTGTACTGCTGATTTTGTTGCGGCCTCCACTATTGTTCTCCTTATCTCTGGCCCCCATAATTGTTGACATAATTCATATCTTCTTGGAACCCTTGGTTGTCACCTTCTCCACTCTACGAACAAACATATGGCTGATTAATACATGGGGTACACAACCCTCTATTCGTAGTATCAACAATGTGCACCTGTTTAGTACCCATCTCATCAATTTTCTTTGTCAATAAGCTCATCTTTGTTAATAGCGTGGCCATGTTTTCTTCGTGTGTATTATTGGGATCCAATGGAATAGAATGCATTATGGCTGCCAATGTTACACCTCCGGTCATCCATCCCACATTTTGTGACATCTTGTCTAATAAAACCTTGCACTCTATGAATGTTTTGCTTAAAAACACACCTCCAGCTGAAGCCTCTACATTAGCCTTGAGGTTGTCCGTTAGACCCATGTAAAATCGCTGGCCAAGCATCTGATCAGGAATACCATAATGAGGGCACTTAACAAGCATCCCTTTGAATCTCTCCCAAGTTTCCTGTAATGACTCTGTGGCATGCTACTTGTACTGCAATATATCATCAATTTGTTGTGCAGTCTTGTTAGGTGGGTAGAATTTGTTCAAGAACTGCTTAACTAATTCCTCCCATGTGGTGATAGAGTTGATCGGGAGGGAATTTAGCCAAGTCTAAGCTGCCTCAGTTGCTGAGAATGGAAATAGAAGCAACTTGATAGCTTCGGGAGTCACGTTTGGCTGCCTTTGGGTTATGCAAATAGACAAAGAATTTTTCAAATGTTGCTGTGGGTTTTCAATGCTTGACCCAGAGAACAATCCCTTATTATGCAGCAGATGCAGCATGTTGTTGGCGATTTGGAATGTCTCTGCTTGAATTGCAGGCACAACTATGGAAGTGGCCAGATTGTCAGCTGTAGGTTGTGCCCAGTCATAAATTACAGCTTCTGGCACAAGAGGTGCCACTCCCCCAACTTCCAAGTTAATTTGCTCATTTCTGTTGTTATCGTTGGCGTTATTCACGTCGCCCATATCAAATTCGAGTTGGTTTGTTGATTGAATTGGTGGAATTCCTTTGTTGGCACGGTTCAATGCCCTAAACATTTTCTCGGGGCCTGAAAGTCCTTCTACTAATTCTCTAGTCCTCGAAGAATTTCTAGGCATACACATGCTTTTCACAGGAATTCAACCGTTAGAATTTCAATGAAAATATTAGTAAAGAGAAAACGGATTACTATCGGAATCTTTGTATTTCTTCAGTTGTAATTGATAACACCGTTAATTCCCCAACAACAGCTCCAAAATTTGATCACGCTCAACTGAGTCTCACAAAAGACTATGCGGGCGTTGAAAATATAATCTGAGTATTGTTTCCCAGAGTCGAACCACAAAGAATTAACCCACCAATTACCACCGTCAGATTTACTCAATTCCCAAAACCTGTTTCCTCAAACTTTCAGTTTCACAATGGTTGATTATCTAACAACTAAGACTGAAAGTAATGCAGACTGAAAAATAAATATGATTGCTCTGTAAACAATATTAAGAAGGTCTAAGGTAGTGATTTACCCTGTTGGTCCTTTCCTTGGTTGTATATTTCTTATAATTCGATTTGATCTATCTCTAATAGTCATGAACTCTCAATTTATCATAATTCTTTATCAAGCAATTATAATAATCTACTAAACGCACTCTCTCAAGTTACGTTAGCTAATATTACAATACAATTCACTTAGATTGCACTCGGGATTTCGTTATCTCTAATCCAACCCCTAAACCCTCGGTTGTGACTCTCGTCTATACTCTAAGAGTGATGTTGTTCATGTAATCACCTAAATATGCACTATCTCTCAAGAAGATACACACTAAATAGGAACGGATAATTGAGGGCCCTTTCAACTATTCCACAATCAAAACGTATATAAACAATTAGAGTTTAAACAACAAAACCTAATTATAATGATAAAACAACCAAGTAATTCCCAACGAGTTCCATTAAAACCTTTGATTAAGAAATTAGCTACTCATCATATTGGGTATATCAATAGCTAAAGAATTCATGCTCATAATTTGCAAGAAAAAATAAGAAGAATAAAGAGTAATGGTGTTTTGTGATCTCTCACACTTGTTTCTCATGCCAATAAACTCCAAAATTAAGCCTAACTAACCTTTTGGGCGAGCTTTCTACATTATATAAAGGGTTTAAAAATGTTTTCCCTATTTACACTTTGGCCCTTAAATTTCTTGAGCTTCCCAGCTTCGTCCGCGGCCGCGGCACCAACCGCGGTCGACTACAGCGCGTTCTGTAATGGACAGCGGTGCGGACTGCGGGAATGCCTGTGGCCGTGATTTCCATCTTTTTGACGCCATTTACTTGCTCGTTTGCACTCGGGTACTTTTCAAGTGTGTGATTTATGCACGTTCTTGCCTCCAAATTCTTCATTTTATTCTTGATCTATCATGCATTCCCTGCAAAATCAAATAGCATCAATTCAAACATTTAACTGGCAATTTCCATAACAAAAACAACAACAAAGCATGGGTATCTACATCATAAATGGCGACTATATCACATATTATCACTACATGGCATGACATTTAGCACTTATATATCATTGACATACATGCTATTACTTGTCTTGTTGACAAGATACCCTGGTGTTATATGTTAAGGAGTGTTGTGCCCAAGGGGATGACTTATGTGCCGACTTGCACTATCTGATATAGCATTCACACGCTTGACTGTTGGAAAAAGGATATTTGTAAAAGATATTTTTAACTGAGCTTGAGATATTTCCAAAGGATTTTCACAATTTTACGGTTTTTCTCATAAGGTTGTACAGTCTTTTATAGCACTTTTGAGTGCTCATACGTGTTTTCTTATCGCTCAGATATTATTCGCTCTTATGACCACTGAGTTGGAAATACTCACTTTACTCCCTACACCTCGCGTGCAGTTGTAGGTATTGTTCACCTGGTAGCGGGTTAATAGTAGATTGAAGGTATTGCTATCGTAGCTAAGTAAGGTGACTGCCGGCGTTTGCGGCACCGAGTTTCTTTTTCTTGATTTCCATAATTTACTCTACGTGTTATAGACTTTAAAATTGTAATAAAGATCCCCCTAGATGCTCGTGACTTGTGACACCCCGATCGAGCTGAGTTAAGCTATAATTTTGTTAATTAATGTTCTTTAAGTTGCATTTTTCATCTATTTATGCTTAGTAAGTGTTAAAGAAACTAATTGGGTTACTTGGCTGGCCTTGTCTTCGTGAGAGGTGCCATCATGACCAAGTATGGAAATTGGGTCGTGACAGTAGGGTTAATTGATCAGGTCCATTTTCTGTTCTATGCGATCGCGTACCTTAGCCCCTTCGTTATATGCGATCGCATTAAGCTTCAGTGATCACGTTTTATTAAACCAACCCCCGGTATGCATAAACCCTTTTCTTCTAGGCGTTTGTATCATCCCTTTTAGTGATCGCAATGCTTCCCCCCCCCCCCCACTCTACGAGATTGTAATGCATTTCGTGCGATCACATAGAGCATTTTTGCCCAGTTATTTTAAATGCCTAAAAACAGAACATTCGGGATTATTTCACCAACACATGAGTTCCTCTTTTCCACAGCCCATAGGCGATTCTTAGAGCTCTTCTTCACCAAATATTCCTGGGTAAGTATTATTTAACTCGTTTTCTTCATTCTCTATCATCATTTATCAAATTCCTAGACCTAAATCATGTAGTTTATGGTAGGAATTGGGGGAAATGGGTAGAGTTAGGGCTTTTCGATTTTCTTTGATTTAGACCTCATTTTGGGGTAAAATTTGAAAATAAATTGTATATCTGGGCTCGTGGGGGAATGGATGACATGGAATTGGTTTGAACCTCGTATTTTGACCATGCGGGCCCAGGGTCAATTATTGGAATTTTGGGAAGAAAGCTTAAAAATCCATATTTAGGCATTGGGTTTAGTTTGTTTAGCTATTATTAATATTCTAAAGTCATTATTTCATAAATTTGACTGAGTTGGAGCTGAATTCGAGGGGAAAAGCTATACTAGAGGCTTGAGTTGTGTTTGGAGCATTCGAGCTAAGTGTTTGATCTAACTTTGACTTGAGGGAATAGGATTAGAGTGTTGTTTGCTAAATGATGAGTAAGGTGTATAGGCATGGTGACAAGTATCTATACACTAGTGTCTAGTATGACCGTGGGTCCTTGTTTGTACTTATTCTAATAATGTTATGACTCTTCCATGTTAATTGATGAATTATATGTGATGTGAAGAATATAAGGACTAATTACGAATTGTAAATTCTTTGGAGCGTTGGCTCGAACAATAAAAAGACTATTGAGTAGGAAATAAAAGAAATAGAAACAATTATGATTAATCCCTTGCCGGGATGGTTTGAGTATATTGATTATCTCCTTTGCCGGGAGGTAAAGGTTATTGTTGTTGCTCCATTGCCAGAATTTAGCTATTTACTTGTGTTTTTCCCTTGTCGGGACTTTTCTTATTATCTGTTTATCCCCTCCGTTTTGTTGTGATTACTGTTTGGATGAGGTCGAGTAATAATGCATGAAGGGTCATTTTGTTCCATGTTTTGATTATATCTGCACGAAGGATCATTCCGTGCCATGTTCGATTATATTTGCACGAAGGGTCATTCCGTGCCACGTTTTATTATTTATGTACGAAGGAACATTCCGTGCCCCGATTTGATTATAATTGCACGAAGGGTTATTTCGTGCCATGTAATGAGAGTTATGTGAGGAAAAGAATGAAGGTTGATGCCGTGCACTTTATTTGATTGCTTTTGGTGAGAATGAGAGTAAAAGCAACAAGGTTTATGCCGTGCCACAGTTAATTTTATTGCCTCATTAATTATTGTTATTGCAAGGTTGCTTGCTTAAATTGCCGACCTTATATCCAGACTGTACCTTCGCCATAGTATGCTCCCCTCCCTCTTAACTGTTTAATTTTCTGTATTCTTTCCTTTTATTGCATATATATATATATATATATATATATATATATATATATATATATATATATGAAGAAAACTGCACAGGTTGGTTTGGTAGTTATGTCTAGTCTCGTCTCTACTTCATCGGGGTTAGGCTAGGCACTTACCAGCACACGGGGTTGGTTATGCTGATGCTACACTTCTGCGCTCTTTTGCACAAATCACGGTACCGGAGAAACTTTTGGGCCACATCAGTAGGATTTGATCGGGAGCTCACTTCAGTCTAGGGACTTTCAAGGTATCCTAGCTGACATTCGCACGCTAGAGTCCCTTCTATGTTATAGTTTGTTTTCTTTGTACCGAGACAAACATTGGTGTTCTTCTATTCTGACTTGTTTTTAGCACTCTTTAGTAGTTTGTGAGTTAGCGACACCAGTCTTAGGGTAAAGAAATTTTAAACTTCTGCATTTTTGGTTTTCAGTTATCTATGCTTTTAAGACTTCTGATTTTATTTAAATGATTCATTTTATTTATATTGTTGAGGTATTATCAGAGAATGTTTGAAATGCTTGGCTTGCTTAGCTTTGATAGTAGGCGCCATCACGACTCCCGACGGTGGAAAATTCGGGTTGTGACAAGTTGGTATTAGAGGTCTAGGTTACATATGTCTCACTACTCATGGACAAACTTGGAGGAGTCTGAGGGATCGGTACGAAGACGTCTGTATTTAACTTTTGTTCTTTTTTCTCATGTGATTCTGTTTCTCAATTACTGATTGTCTTTATACTCTATTCTTTCGTAGATGGTGAGAACACGTGCTTCCTCTTCTACCACGCAGCAGCCCGAGCCCCCAGCAGCAGCTCCTGCGAGGGGCAGAGGCCGAGGCCGTGCCAGAGGTCGAAGCAGAGGCAGAGCTCAACTCCGGGCAATAGTCCTAGAGCTGAAGCCTCATATTGAGTATGAGGAGGAGGTTCTAGCTCCAGCAGCTCCGGTGGGCCCAGCTCAAGTCCCGGGAGAGGTCATGGTCACCCAGATCTTCAGGACGCTTTCGTCAGACTGGCAGGCTTTATGGAGAGTGTCACTAGAGCGGTTTTACTTCCAGAAGCAACGATCACTTCTCATGCTGGAGGAGGAGTTCAGACTCCTGCTACACGTACTCTGGAGCAGGTAGCTCCCTAGGCTCATGTTCTAGTAGTTCAGCCAGCTGTGTCAGCTCAGCCGGGTATTATGGCCCATGCCAGTGATGAAACGGCTATGTATTTGGATGCTTTGTGGAGACTTGATAGGTTCTCCAAGCTCTTCATCATCACATTCATCGGTGCTTCTTTAGAGGATCCACAAGATTTCTTATTCAGCTGCCACGAGATCCTTCGAACTATGGGTATTGTGGAGACCAATGGGGTCGACTTCACCACCTTTCGACTTGCAGGATCAACCAAGACTCGGTGGAGGGACTATTGTTTATCCAGACTAGCAAGGTCGCCATCACTGACAGGGGATCAGTTTGCAGAGTTGTTTTTGGAGACGTTTCTCCAGTTACTCAGTGATAGGAACTTCGCAGGCAGTTCGAGTGCCTCCAGTAGGGCTTTATGACAGTCACACACTATAAGACTCGGTTCATTGATTTGGCATGCCATGCTATTTTTATACTCCCCGCAGAGCGAGAGAGGGTGCAGAGGTTTATTGACGGATTGATTCAGCCAATCCGTCTCCAGATGGCTATGAGAGCTGGTAGTGAGATTTATTTTCAGGTGGTAGCCAATGCAGCCCGTAGAGTTGAGATGGCTCTTGCACGGGGAGGTGTTCATGTGTCAGATAAGAGGCCTCGTCATTCTAGTAGGTTCAATGGTAACTCGTCTAGAGGTAGGGATTCTTATGGTAGAGGCCATTCACTGAGACTCTTTCAGTCAGCACTCCAGGTCTCTTATGGTACTACAAGCAGTGGTGGTTCTCAACAACATTATTCTGATCAAAGGTCCATTAGTGCACCACCACCCAGAGTTTTTGGGGAGGACATTCATGTCGACTGGGCCAGAAGTCTCAGTAGCCGATGTCTTGTTATGGTTGTGGTGACCCGAGTTACATTGTTAGATTTTGCCCTTGAGCCTCGGGTAGTTCTCAGCAGTAGGGTCTTCGCCCTATGATTCAGGCACCATGTAATCCACAGCTTGCCCAGCCAACTAGAGGCGGGGGTAGGGATCATAAAGGTGGATGTAGAGATCGTAGAGATAGAGCTCAGACCGGCAGAGGTAGGAGTCAGCCAACAGTCGATCATCCCAGGGAGATGGTTCAGGGAGGTGGGCCCTAGTCCTGGTGTTATGCTTTGCCAGCTAGGACAGAGGCTGAATCTTTAGACACGGTTATTACAGGTACTATTATGGTCTTTTCTAGGAATGCTTCAGTGCTATTTGACCCTGGGTCTATGTATTCATATGTGTCGTCTTATTTTTCTCCCTACCTAGTTATACCTAGTAATTCTTTGGGTATTCCTATTTATGTATATACATAGTGGGTGATTTTGTGATTCTATAGTGGTCGACCGAGTTCATCGTTCCTATGTGGTAGTATTTGAGGGTCTTGAGACCCGCATTGATTTATTGCTCTTAGACATGGTGGATTTTGATGTTATACTAAAGATGGATTGGGTGTCCTTGTATCATGCTATCTTGGATTGTCACGCCAAGACCGTGACCTTGGCTTTGCCAGATTTGTCCCGATTGAAGTGGAAAGGGACCCTAAGTCATACCACCTGCAGTGTTATTTCATATGTGAAGGCTCGACGCATGGTCGAGAAGAAGTGTTTAGCTTATCCTAGCATATGTTCGCGATTCCAGCACAGAGGTCCCTTCTATTGACTCTAATCCTATTGTTCAGGAGTTCCCCAAGGTTTTCCCTTCAGACCTACTGTGTATGCCACCTGATAGGGATTTGTATTTCTGTATTGATCTGGCTCTAGGTACTCAACCCATCTCTATTCCGCCGTATCGCATGGCCCCGCCAGAGTTGAAGGAGTTAAAGGACAAGTTGCAAGATTTGCTAGAGAAGGGTTTTATCAAGCCTAGTGTTTCTCTTTAGGGTGAGCCAGTGTTATTTGTGAAGAAAAAGGATGGATCGATGAGGATGTGCATTGATTACCCACAATTGAACAAAGTGACGACAAAGAACAAGTACCCACTACCGTGGATTGATGATTTGTTTGACCAACTTCAGGTTGCAAAAGTGTTTTTAAAGATAGATTTGAGATCTAGCTACCATCAGCTGAGGATTAGGGCGTCTGATATCCCCAGGACAACATTCCGCACTTAGTTTGGGCATTATAAGTTTTTGGTCATGTCATTTGGGTTGACCAATGCCCCAGCAGCATTTATGGAGTTGATAAACTGAATGTTCAGACCTTACTTGGACCTGGTTGTGATAGTCTCTATTGATGATATTCTGGTGTACTCTCACAGCCAGGAGGAGCACGAGCAACACCCCAGAGTGGTTCTTCAAACTCTAAAGGATAGTCAGTTATATGCTAAGTTCTCAAAGTGCGAGTTCTGGTTGAGTTCAGTTGCATTTTTGAGTCGTGTCGTGTCACCGGAGGGTATTCAGGTGGACCCGAAGAAGATTGTGGCAATAAAGAAATGGCATCGACCAGCTTCAGCTACTGAGATTTGGAGTTTCTTGGGGGTTAGCGGGTTATTACTGTCAGCTCGTGGAGGGATTTTCATCCATAGCAGCCCCAATGACTAGATTGACCCAGAAGGGTGCCCAATTCAAATGGTCAGATGAGTGTGAGGCGAGCTTTCAGAAGCTCAAGACAACTCTGACTATTGCACCGATATTGGTTTTGCACATAGGCTTAGGGCCTTATATAGTTTATTGTGATGCTTCCCGTATTGGGCTTGGGCAGTATTGATGTAGGATGGCAGAGTCATTGCTTATGCTTCGAGGTAGTTGAAGATCCACAAGAAGAATTATCTGGTTCATAATCTAGATTTGTCAACCATTGTTCATGCTTTGAAGATTTGGAGGCATTACCTATATGGTGTGACGTGTGAGGTGTACACTGATCACAAGAGTCTGCAGTACCCGTTCAAGCAGAAGGAGTTGAACTTGAGGCAGAGGAGGTGGTTGGATCTATTGAAGGATTATGATGTTACTATTTGGTACCACCTGGGGAGAGCCAATGTGGTGGCTGATGCATTGAGTAGGAAGTCCGCCATCATGGGTAGTCTTGCTTATGTTTTGATCAGCCAGAGGCCGCTTGCTTTGGATATTCAGGCCTTGGCCAATCGATTTGTGAGGTTGGACATTTTCGAGCCTAGCAGAGTGTTAGCTTGCACGGTCGCTCGTTCTTCATTATTGGATCTTATCTGTGATCGGCAGTTTGATGATCCCCATTTGTGTGTCCTTAGAGACACGGTGCAGCGTGGAGGTGCCACGAAGGTGACCTTAGATGATGATGGTGTTTTGAGGTTGCATGGGAAAGTTTATGTGCCTAATATTGATTGGATTCAAGATTTGATCTTAGCAGAGGCCCATAATTCTCGGTATTCTATTCACCCGGGTGTCGCATTCTATCAGGACTTGCGGCAGCATTATTGGTGGCGTATGATAAAGAAAGATATTGTTGCATATGTGGTTCGATGTTTGAACTGTCACCAGGTTAATTATGAGCATCAGAGGCCTGATGGTTTGTTTTAGAGGATTGAGCTTCCCAAGTGGAAGTGGGAGAAGATTAGCATGGATTTCATTACTAGACTTCCGATGACTCGGTAGAAGTTTGATGCTATTTGGGTCATTATTGATAGGCTGACCAAGCCAGTGCATTTTATTCCCATTGCAGCCACTTATTCATCAGAGAGGTTAGGTAAGATCTACATCCGAGAGATTGTTCGCTTTCATGGGGTACCGGTATCTATCATTTCGGATTAGGGTATGTAGTTTACCTCGCGCTTCTGGAGAGCAGTTCAGCAGGAGTTGGGCACCTTGGTTCAGTTGAGCACAACATTCCATCCTCAGATGGATGGATAGTCCGAGAGGACTATTCAGATATTGGAAGATATGCTCCGATCTTATGTCATTGTTTTTGGAGCTCGTGGGACCCGTTTTTGCCTTTAGAGAGTTCGCCAACAACAACAACTACCATTCTAGCATTTAGATGGCTCCATATGAGGCGTTGTATGGTAGGCGATGTCGGTATCTAGTCGGATGGTTTGAGCCGATAGAGAATCAATTATTAGGTACACATTTAGTCTAGGAGGCCTTGCATAAGGGAAAGATCATTCAAGATAGACTTCGTTCGGCTCAGTCGCGACAAAAGAGTTATGTATATCGTAAGGTTCGAGATGTAGCTTTCACAGTTGGTGAGCGGGTCTTGCTCCGTGTGTTTCCTATGAAGGGCGTGATAAGATTTGGGAAGAAGGACAAGCTTAGCCCTAGGTTTATTGGCCCATTTGAGATTCTCGATCGTGTGGGAGAGCTGGCTTACTTGCCTTTTTGCCTACCTTGTCAGCCGTGCATCCAGTGTTTCATTTGTCCATGCTTTGGAGATATCACGCTGATCCAGCCCACGCGTTAGATTTCAGCATTTTCTAGTTGGACAAGGATCTATCTTACGAGGAGGAGCCGATAACTATTCTAGAGGCTATTCATCTTTCTAGCTATCTCTTCTTGTTCAAGATTTCTAGCGGCTTTCTCCTCTTCAGCCATATCAATGAGAGGGGTATAGGAATCATGCTGTCGGAAAGTGGGTTCCGGGGGGTAATAATGGTTGTCTTGGACGTGAAATAGTAGTTCACTGGAGGATTTGTGCAAGGTGGCTAGTGGTGGTGCCACATATACATGAGCAACCTATGGTGGTGGTGGTGGAATTTGTTTAGGGATTGGAGATGGTGCTTGTGATGTGGTTGCGTAGTAGGGTGGATATGTAGGATAAGTGGAGGATGAGTTCATAGTGGGTGGATCTTGTGCTAGGACTGGTGGAGGGATGTATGTGGGGTTGGCAGGGTAGGTGGGTAAAGGTTGTCCCTTCGCCCAAGCCTCGTAGATCTCAGCCATTTGTGGTTTGAGCTTATACATCTTCTCTTTCATGCTATTCACATCTACTACCTCATCCTCTTGCACTGGATCCATAACTGTTGCTTCAATTTCCTAAGTAATTGCCTTTGTCATACTCTTGGAACGAGTGTTGTAATTGTGAGTTGCCAGAATGCCACTTACTAACCACTTTATCTGTTATTCAACAACGACAAAACTTGTTAGTGGTTAGGCCATAATAGGTCAACATTACAGGTTTAAAATCATAGTTTTGCCTGACAATAGGCGTCATCCCGGCATTGTCATCTTTCTTGATTTGCCAATTCTTTAGTTTTTGAGATTTTCTTTTTCCTTTAGTACCACCGTCGCTCTTTTCTCTCTCTCTCATTTTTTAATTTTTTCTCTTATTGTTCCTTTTTCATTTTTTGTTCCTACATGCCTATCGCACGACTAATTTGGAATTTCTCAACTTCATTAATACCCAATCATTGATTACAAAGATGACATTCTAATGATAATTGTACTACAACCTTCTAAATGCAGAAATAAAATTACAAGAAAAATGCATGTCCTAAGAATACATTAAAGTCCCTAGTGCGTTCGAGACATCGTTCGGTCTTACCGCGGTCCTATATACTAATCCCCTTTGGAGCTTATCCAAATCTCTCATCACTTGCTTTACAAAGATCATTGATGAAGCGGCAAATGCAGACTGGGTCATATCTTCGCACATCTGGCATTAACGCATACTATAATGACGAATGCTGACAATTCTTTCTCAGATCATTCCTTTCTCTGGAAGCAACCTCTATATTTGTTTGGAACGAGCGTCCAGCGTCCGTTGGCTTTTCTCTTGAAGTTGCTGCAGTTCCATTTCTATCCGGGCCATGGCTAAATAGCTTGTTCTCTTTCTATGTCAAATTCTTTTACATGTTTGCTACTTTTGACCTCGGCCGTGACAATATATTTCCTTAACCGGGCAACTTCAATATTATGTTCATCTTTCAATTGTTGGATCATCCGAGTCCTTTCCTCAGCATTTCTGGCCAATTATTTCCAAACCCTGATTAATTCTTTTTCGGCTTTGTCTAGATAAAAAATGTAGTCGTTCACCATTCGCCACAAATTATCAATCAGTTTTTCATCCCGAGCATGTCGAACAGGGGTTTCAGTTGTTGCTCTCATTTTCAAAATCTGAGCTTTCAATGCCTTATTTTCCTTAATCAGTTGTTTCGTTTCACCCTCATCGGCTGCTGCTTGTAAGCTGCCTTCGAACTTGAGGTCTTGAACTTGCTTTTCTAACATACTAATTCTGGCTCGGTATTCATTCTCCTTGTCCAACCAATCCCATTGCTCCTTTGACAGCTCGGCAAATTCTTGAATGTGAGGTCTCTTCATTGGTATTTCATGCTCAAAATCTCTTCGGTACCATGCAGAATAACCAGGTGACACTTCACCTCTGGCCCAATCCCTTACACAAGTGTCCACTTTCAAATATTGGCACTCATTCCATATTTGTCACACTTTTGCCTCAGAAAATTGCCCATCGGGACTAATCTCTATCACTTGAGCTGAGATCCCCATCTTTAGGCCCTATTTGATATCTTCCGAGTTGCCGTAATACTTGATAAGGCGCATAAGGTTGGATGCTTTTGAGTCCCATTAAAAGAAAGTGTGATCCTTCTGTTGGCATGTATATGACTTCATTGATGGGCAACCATCCGAATGCCCACTCGATCTGACTAGCAGTAAGTGATCGGAAGTATGTGATCCAACCCTTAGACCCCTCTGGCTACTTGGCCCCTTTTATCCTCGTGTAGAATTATTCTATACAAGTCTTATCTGATGATCCATAACTCAGAAACTGGGTGATGGCATAAATGCTCGATCATCCACATTTGTAATATCAAATTCCACCCTTCGAAGAAATCTTCTCCAGCTTTACAGGCTGCGAGAGCACGAAAGATATCGGCCACTATCATTGGCGCCAAAGTACTGTTATCTTGTGTACGGAGAGTACTGACAATCCCGGCAACTCTGATGTCGATGTTTCCGTCTTTCCTTCGAAATATTATCAAACCTAGAAAGGCTACCATGAAGGCAAAACGCCTATGTTCCTCCCATTTATCCCGGTTTGCTTTGCTAAACAGTTTGTTCGTTGGAATGTTAAATCCTCCAACGTGACCATATCTATGGTATATGAAGTTCATAGTGCAAAACCCGTGGACCAAATCTTCATTGTGAATGCTTCTGGCTATTTTCAAGTAGTCGAGAAATCTGTGTGCGGTGATGGCTCTTGGAGCAACCCGATATTTGTCTTTCAAAGGGACCTCATCCTTACCGATGTAATTAGCAATCTCTTCTAGTGTCGGAGTGAGCTCAAAGTCCGAAAAGTGGAGCACATTGTGTGCAGGATCCCAGCAGGTGACAAAGGCTCGAATAATGTCTCCCCGGGGTATGATATCAAGCAGCCCGGTAAGACCTTTCAAATATTTTTCGACCTCATCTTGTCCATCCTAACCCAAGTCGTTCCACCACAGTCGTAACTCCAAAGGGATCTTATTCATTAGTGAAAAATGTTCATTTTGCATTGTGCTCATCTAGCACATTATTAAAGGTGATTTAAACATATATTATTTGACTCAAAAGACAAAAATATTTTTTCAAAGGAAAATTTCTTTTCATCATTTTTTTTCAAAAAGTCCCTATTTGAGAGTACGGCCTTTCAACACTTCTTATGAAGATTTTAAGGCTGTATTTATTATTCAGGGAAAATGACTCAAAAGTGGCCATTTTTGCGCAAACAACCTTCCAGCGTCCTTTCGGAACATTCAGCTATTTTAAAAAACAGCATCACTTTGATTTATTAACATTTTTTGGTCATTTTTGAAAAGGGGTGGTCGGACCCGTCAAGGGTTGCCTACGTATCTCGCCTAGTGGTGAGAATCAAACCAACGTAGTTCGGTCAAATTGTTTTTAGACCAACTATTTTTAATATTGACAAAATTGACTTAACTCAACTATTTTTCATATTTTTCCACAAAATTTTGACAGCGTTTCGTCAGTATTTAGACATTGGTTTTTCTAAAAATTGCTACTTTTCTCTTCTTTTCATTATCAGGTATTTAGCCGGTCAGCATAATGGCCCAGGACAAATAAATGCAACACATAATCATGCTCGGTCTTTATATCCGGGTTACCTGTCCTAGACGGACCCAACCCATTGTTGAGTCCCCTAAGTCAGATATGATGCAAATAATCGTCCTAATTCTAGTGTCAATATCCTGATTTTCATTGTTACTAGACTGTGTACCCGAGCAGACAACTCGGATCGAGGAGGGGGCTACGTACAGGGGACTCGCGGGATCGTCCAGCTTTGTAACTTTTCCGACCTCTTTTTCTTATTTGGGTACTGACCTAAAGGAAAGGGTAGTTTCAACCAGTAATCACATCCCCGGAGGTAAGAAGAGAAGGGTTGTGGGCACAATTTTATATACAATTCACATAATATCAAAAGCGGTAAACATATAGCATTGATCAAAACATATAATGAAATTAGATATAAGCAAAAACAGCAATTTAACTGAGCTAAAATTCTTAAACACTGAACCAGAGATTCTGGGTTTCTTATCCCCAGCAGAGTCGCCAGAGCTGTCACGCCTTCTTTTTTGTTACCCCGCTTTATTTTACTACACCCCCGAGAAGGGATATAATAATAAAAGGGAAAACGTTTTTCCACTTGAAGGACAGTCGGAATGAGATTTATTTATTAAGATTCAGAGTCGCCATTTGAGAGATTTAATGGTGTCTCAAGTCACCGGTTGAATCCCGAACCGATGAAATTATGACTCTGTTACAGTCCGCGAATCAGAAATCTGGAAAAGGAATTCTGTTAACCCGGGAGAAGGTGTTAGGAACTCCCGGATTCCGTAGTTCTAGCACGGTCGCTCAACTGTTGTATTTGTTTTTATCTGATTTCTTTATATGTTTATGCGCCTTTATTAGTGTTCTGCTTTATCATTTTTTAAAAGAATTACAACGTCGCGAAAATGCATTTCGAGTTACACCGTACCAGTACGCCTGTGACTTTTAATACATTTCAACTTCGTTGAGATTTGGATTTGGGTCACATAAATGTGCACCCGTAATAAGAATGTATTCAATTTCTGAAGTTAGATTGAAGATTGAGAAAGCCGGCCAGTAGTGCCTTTAGCGAATGCGTTCACGAGGCCGGTCCCCGGTGGCTAAGAAGCTTGATCACTTTGTTGAATAAAGCAAGTTGACGTGATGATCGAATCTAGGTGAAGTGTCGCTACTTGGCCCAGCGTTATCGAGAAAAGGTTTTGTTTCCTTAGTCTTTCTTGTGCACTTTTTTTAGTCTACTTAGTCTATGTGAGAATAATACAACATGAAGACAGGACGCATTAATATTCACAAACAAAGACGATACTGAATGGGCTCCTCTGTTGCGCCGTACTCCTTAAATTATGCCTAATGAGGTCTACTCTTGTTATATTTGGGAAAGATCGTGAAATTGTCTAAACGATCCCTCCGAATCTACAATTTAGTTATAATTTGGGGGGCCCCGTGTGTTTCAAATTTGTAACAAGGCTCATACCTTATTTTTAAAAGGTCAATCCTATTTGTGCACTATATTTTCTATTTCTGTTTTTTCTTCCTAATATAACTATTTTTATATCAATTTCATATTATTGATTATTAGAGTCCAGACCATATTTTAATACTAGGCCTGGACCATGAACTGGCTCAGCAGTTTACAGAGGTGTACTGGACCTCTGGAGACCAGAATATATTTCCGTTTCTATTCAAAGGCATGAATGCCATTTTAATTCGATCAGGGCCTGGATTCACAATGAGGCCCGAATAACTTGTATCTAAAGCAGGATAAAGGCTAGTTAACATTTTAGCAACACTTATGAACAATATCAATCAGTATCAATAATTATCTGTTTCTATTAACACTGGTTTGCATTTGTACCCTGATGATTCCAACATTTGACAATTAATTAAGAACCTTAACACAATAGTTTAGGTCAATGTTATTATTCAGCTAGCTGAATCTGATATTCATATCGTTATTAAAACACTAATTGCAGAATTATTTTTTGTCGATTTCATTTAACTGGAGAATACAGTAATCTAATTTTTAACTAAGCATGCTCGAATTACTATTATCAGAATGTCAAATCGCAGAGTCTTAAAGCAAATTTGTAGCTGAATCTGTTTAAGTAATGACAAATAGTAATACAATTTGAAACTCAACTACTTATGCTTTTCAAATTAATTGATCCAGATTCAAAACTTGACTAACAAAACGTCCAAGTATTAATACTACACATCTAATTTTATAATAGTTACAAATCCTGGTGATTCAACTAAGTTTAGACCAGTTTTAATCTTAGATTTAAGTGATCATTTTTACCTAGCTTATTTAACATATAGTTTATATCACTATTACTACTACTAAATTTAAAAGTATACTTATCCAGTCCAATACTTATTAAAACCAGGTCCTAAATGAATTACAAAGATCTAGGCATTTATGATTACAAAAAACGAAAGAACATGTATATAACTAGTTAACTAAACTAGTCAACATTTTATTTCTTCAACAGCAACTCAATTACAGCTCCAGGACATAGTAGTGTACCTGATTCAAATAACAAATCGATGAGTTCTAGAGTTGGAGAAGAAGGAAAATCAACAACAGCAACAACGATATAGTAACAACAGTAGAAATGAATCAACACAGCAACAACTACCAAAACTCCAGAATATATATAACCCAGCAAATTAACCCAAGCAATTTGAAAAACCCAGCAAAGTCGATTAAAACTAGTGACAAATGACCAACAGAGATGCCAGAATAACACTCGAGTTAACAGCAATTGACAACCAATCAGTATTTCAGTGTGATGTATTTCAGTATATATATTTCTGAACTTTCAAACATCTAAGAATTCCGAATTCCCTTAATCTCTCCAAATTTTCCATACTCTCGAATTTCTAGCCCTCTTAAATTAGGCTTGGAGAAGCCTATTTATAGAGTAGAATGGGAGGAAAATTTGAATTAATTATTCAGATTTCCCACCCCTACTCTTTTTTCATTTATTTCAGTTAAGTATAGAGTATTATTGGTAAGAATACACTTGAACCCCTGCTAGAAGGTTCCAGGATATTCTATACCATTCTATTAGGTGTTAATGCCATTATTGCCCTCACTTGCTAAGGGTTATTACGTATTCACCATTTAACTATGCCTGATTTCCCCCTTATTATTCCACTAAGTACAGTAAAACCAAGACAATTATCCTTTATGCCCTCACTACCTCTATATTATCCTCAGAATTACCAAATCCTATTTCCCTTTTACCCTTTATACTTTAAAAATATTCACCCGACATGCGCTTAGGTCTGTTAAGACCTAGGACATTTTAGTATTATTTAAAATATAACCCTTAAACTAAATTTTAATTTTTAACCAATTTTAAACTAAGTAAGATTATTCAGAACTAACCACTTTCAGAAATAGCCACAAAGGGCTTTAACAGTCAAAATTCACACTGTGTTACAACAATAGCCCATTTCATTTGCACATATAGACCTACTGTGACTAAGTGTTCAAAAGTTCAGAAAATCCACACATATGAATCGTATTGCAAAACTAGCCAATTTCATGTAATTTTGCAAACATAACCCTAATTTCAACTAATTTTAACTAATTAGAATTCAGAGAGACAAATAGATAATGGTTGAATCCTAATAAATCAAACCCTTAATCGAAACATGATCTATTACACAAGAACAATCAAACAGCTAATCAGCATGAGATTAAATGGAATAGCTTTAACCAGAACAAACAGAGTACTTAATCAACACAGAGATATCATGCAAAGGTTCACATTTTAATCGAATAATAACATAGAAGAAAAACACAGAAGACAAAAGTGGTTTTAGTGATACTTAGCTTTTGGAGCCTCTTTTTCCCTTTCTTTCTTTCTTCTTGTCTTTCTTTCTTCTTTTCTTTCTTTTCTTTCATTATTCTTCATTTTTATTGCTTTTCTTGGTTCTCCGATGGTTCAGAGATTCTGAATCTCTTTTTGACAGTAGATCCTCCAGGCAGACTCTAGGAGTCTTTTTTATATGTAAAAAGGGTGGTATTTGGGAATTAGGGTTGTGATTTGAAAGGGTTTTGGATTTGGGTGTCCACCGGAGTTGGGTTCCGGCGGAACATTTTTGAAGATTCGGGAAACTGGGCTAAGATTCGAGTGGTGAAACTTAGGTAGGGTGAAGGAGGAGTTTCAGGTGGTTCTTGAGTGTAAAGATGGGAGGTGGTTCGTAGTTTGGGTGGTCGTCGGCTAGGGTTCCGACGACGGGATTTCAAGAACTGGGAGAAATGGTTGGATATTTGGGTGAGGCTTTAATGGGATGGGGTGTTAAAAGAGGAAGGGAAAGTTCAGGGTTTAATGCCTGAGTCGGAGAAGATGATCAGAGGCAGACCACCGATAGGGTTCCAGTGTTCTGTGGAGGGGAAGATGGGAGAATAAGGCGGCTAGGGTTTCTAGTCTGGTGTGGGTGTGTTTGTATAATGAGGGTTATGAACGAAGGGTGTGGTTTATATATTAGATATGTGTTATTATTTTCCACCGTTAGATTAGATTGGTTGAACGACCTAGATCACTTTGATACTAAAACGACATCGTTTATTTTAAGTGAAACCTTTCATCTCATCCGTTAGTTCAGTCCTTTGGACGGTTGTGATTAATTTGACTAAACTGTGTCGTTTGGCTTGAGTGTGACATTGATTATATCAATTAGATTAATTAAACGGACGATTGTGATTGTTTCTTTATATGACGTCCTTTTGTTTATTTAAGAACCGCCTATCTTGGTCCGTCCGATTGAATATATCAACGGTCCAGATTCATTTGCTTTAAATGTTGTCGTTTGGTTTTTACAAAGGCTGATCGGTTTAATTGCAAATTGGGCCAGGTCTGTTAGGTGTTAATTCGGCTAGCCTTTTGTAATTGGCCCAAATACTATGTATATTTGTACTTTTCTTGTATTTATCTGATTTTTGTATTTTTTTAACTTGTGTTTAATTAATTATTTTCTGTATTTTCTTGTATTTTACACTTGTTTTCCTTGGTATTTTATTACTAGTGTATTTTTCTCCTTTATTTTGTAATATTGTATTTTTTTTCTTGGATTTTCAAATTTCTTAGTAATTACCTTACATTTTTTGGTATTTTCTAATTAATTTTATTTTGTATTTTTCTTTCAATTTCTCTCACTTTATTTTCAACAATTAAAACACACACCAATACTTTCTACACAATAATCAACCAATTTCAATCAAAAATTATTTTTTGTATTTTTATTTTGGAATTAATTGCTTACGGCAAAAATCACGTGCTCACACACACTGATACACTTCAGGTCATTATACAATTTCCACCTTATAACTCCAAAAACCTAGCCGCCTTCATCTTTTTCTTCTCTCTACTCGAGCCACCGGAACCCTACCGGTGGTTCAAAACCAGTCATCTTCTCTGACTGCCTTTCACACCCCTGAACCCTTTCTTCCTCCTCTTTCACCCCATCACCATAACTTCGACCAAAAACACCTCTCTCATCTCAAATCTGGAAAAATGGTTCGTCGGAACCCTAGCCGGCGACCATCACACTTTGAGCCACCTTCCACCAGTAACACCCATGAACCACCTTGAACCCCTCTTTCACCCCGTCCACTTGTTTTCCTTCGAATCTAAGCCAAACCCCTCGAATCTTGAAAAGTGGTGTATTTTTCTCCTTTATTTTGTAATTTTGTATTTTATTTTCTTTGATTTTCAAATTTCTTAGTAATTACCTTACATTTTTTGGTATTTTCTAATTAATTTTGTTTTGTATTTTTGTTTCAATTTCTCTCACTTTATTTTCAACAATTAAAACACACACCAATACTTTCTATACAATAATCAACCAATTTCAATCAAAAATTATTTTTTGTATTTTTATTTTGGAATTAATTGCTTAGGGCAAAAATCACGCGCTCACACTCACCGATACACTTCAGGTCATTATACAATTTCCACATTATAACTCCAAAACCCTAGCCGCCTTCATCTTCTTCTTCTCTCTACTTGAGCCACCGGAACCCTACCGGTGGTTCAAAACCAGTCATCTTCTCTGACTGCCTTTTACACCCCTGAACCCTTTCTTCCTCCTCTTTCACCCCATCACCATAACTTCGACCAAAAACACCTCTCTCATCTCAAATCTGGCTAAATGGTTCGCCGGAACCCTAGCCGGCGACCATCACACTTTGAGCCACCTTCCATCAGTAACACCCATGAACCACCTTGAACCCCTCTTTCACCCCGTCCACTTGTTTTCCTTCGAATCTAAGCCAAACCCCTCGAATCTTGAAAAGTATTCCGCTGGAACCCTACTCCGGCGGATACACCTAAACCAAAAAGTTACCCCATCAAATCCCAAGCCCTTAACTAAGATCTTTTACAAAAAAAATAAGACTAGAGGAGTTTGGAAGCCCAACAGCCAAGAAAGGCTCGTGACCTCCTGATAAACCGGAAAATCAAGAACAAGAAAGAAAGATGAAAAAAAGAAGGAAAAGAAAGAAAGAAAGAAAGAAAAGGAAAACCCCACAGAAAAGCTAAGTAGCCCAAAACCCTAGTTTTCTCTACTGTGCCACTCATTCTTTGTTTGACTTTGTTATTTGTTAGTTCCATGCTATCCTGAAATATGTTTTATGCTTAAATTCTTCCTACATGAAACCAACTGTGGATTTGCATGCTATATGATATCTTTTCTAATTAAGTCATTAGTTAAAATCGCATGCTATATATCCGCTTAAGTTTCTTACTTGATAGATCTAATGTAGCCTGAATGTTTTGTTAATGGACTCAACCTATATTCAATTTATCCTTTGAGTCTTGTTAATCAAATGTTTAATCATTATGTGGCTATATCTGTAAGGATGTTTGATGCTGACTATTATTGCAATATGACTTTTGACCTTTCCTGAATTTCTGATTAATTAAAAGGGGTAATTGGGTACTTGGTCGTAATTAGGGCTATGTCTACAAAGTTGGTTATTTCGGTACGTATTACTTAGCCTTAAAATTGACTATAATATAAAGACTACTTAATTGTGGCTATTTGTTAAATCTAGTTCCGACTTCGACTTCTCAAAGTCTAATTGACTTAGAGGTTGGTCGGGTAAATAGGAATAAAAGACATGTGTAAAATGGGAAGGGATAAATGGTATTCTGAAAATAGTTTGTAAAGGTTAGGGGTATATAAGGCAAAGCTGCCTGGTTATTATGTAATTAGTTAAATAATAAATGGTATCTTAGGTATACTTAAAGGTTAAATAGGTAGAAATCACTAGAAAGTGCGGGTAATAAAGCAATTTAGGCTTAAATAGAATAATATGGATGCCAGTAGAACTGTGATGACCCGACCGTCATTATGTGAGTTATCACCATGTTATCCCCGTTAAATACTTTTTAATGTTTCAATATGCATGTTTGGCGAGTTTGAGTCAATTCGGGT
The DNA here is from genome assembly GCA_032618575.1 of Nicotiana noctiflora. Taxonomy (NCBI): domain Eukaryota; kingdom Viridiplantae; phylum Streptophyta; class Magnoliopsida; order Solanales; family Solanaceae; genus Nicotiana; species Nicotiana noctiflora. Next base: position 47,694 of record JASVEL010010222.1, read on the forward strand.
TGAGTTTAGTTGGAAATGAGACAAAAAGTCTCTTAGAAGAAGGAATAGTTAGGAAAAGTCAACTGGATGTTGACTTGTAAGTTAGAGAGCTCAGAATCGAATTTTGATGATTCGGTCAGCTTCGGGAGGTCATTTATGAGCTAGGAGAGCGATCAAAAGTGAATTTGGAGGTCTGGTGTAGTTTTAGGCTTGAATTGGCTAAAGTTGAATTTTGGCGATATCCGATCGATAGGTGAGATTTTGATTCGGGAGTCGGAATTGAATTCGGATAGTTGCAGTAGCTCCTTTAGGTGATTTTGGATGTGTCTGCAAAATTTCAGGTCATTCGGAGGTCGTTTGGTTGGGTTTTTGATCGAATGTCGGTTGCAGAAGTTTGAATGGAAACTTAGGCTTGAATTGCTTGAATTAGATGTTTTTCTATATTAAAGGATGTGTTTTTATCATTGGAGCAAGTTTGTATAGTGTTATGTAGTATGTTTGTGGTTTTGGTTGAAGTCCCGGGGGCCTCGGGATGAGTTCGGAAGGTTAAACGGAAAGATTTGGAGTTTGGGAGTTGCTGTCATAAATTGCAGCAGCATTTTCGCTCTTGCGGATTGTGGACCGCAGAAGCGGAATCGCAGGAGCGGAATTATCATCGCAGATGCGAAAGGGGGCTTGGCCAGGTGGTTCCGCAGAAGCAGATGATGCATCGCAGAAGCGGAATGCAGGCGACTGGGGAAGATCGCGGGTGCGGAGGTGAGTTCGCAGGAGCGGTCTCGCAGGTGCGAGACCTGGGCCGCAGGTGCGAAATGGGCCGGCTTACAGCTGGATCGTAGAAGCGACCAATTGGCCGCAGAAGCGGACTCGCAGGTGCGAGTCAAGAACCGCAGAAGCGGAAAACGCACCTGTGATAAGAATAGCAGAAGGGAAAAATTTCATAAGTCATAAAAAAACATTAGGGCTCGGTTTTAAGAGGCGAAGTGGGCGATTTGGACGAGAAATTGCTGGGAGATCATTGGGATATTGTCGGAGGTAAGTTTTGTGGTTTAATTACGCGTTTTTATCATGAAATCCTCCTATATTTTACTGAAATTGGGGGAAATTATGGGGGAATTTAGCCTAAGCCAGGGCTTTGGAAAAATGTCGATTTGAATGGGCAAACGGAGTCCGATTTTGGAAAACTTTATATTCATAGAGTCGTGTTGAGACGAGGATTTTGAATATGTAACTTTCGTAAATTTTCGAGAAGCGTACCAAAAGTCGGGTTGTGACAACTTCGTGGGTTTCGGTGTAATTTGAGTTATTTCGAATGGGTTGTGTGTTATTAGCATATATTGATGTACTCTCTATGATTTTGAGCATATTTGGCATCCGAAGAGATTGATTTGCGAGGCAAGCGCAAGGCGGACTGAGGCTTCTACCAGTTCGAGGTGAGTGGTAATAGTAAATAATGTACTAAGGGTTTGAAACTCCGTACTATCACTTCACAATGCTATGTTGAGATGAGACACGCGTCTTGTGACGGGCGTGGTGGCATTGTGATTGGGGAATTGGACTTGGTCCTTTCCGACTAATAGTGTATTGTATATTGTGACTGAGAATGAGATTATAACTGTGTAATTGGGCTAGTAGCCATGTTTGGGGCCTTGTGCCGATCTGTAGAGCATTAGGGAACCTGTAGAGCTAGGTGACCCCTATATCATGTTAGAACCTTACACTCAGCCATAAAATTAGCTGGATAGCATATCGAGAGCCAGTACTAGCTGTGTACTGGGAGAGATAGACTACTTAGGGTGGAAATTCCCTGATTTAGCTGAGTGGGCCTGAAAGGCCAATTCTATACTGACTGGGACAGGGTCGAGGACCCATTATGAGGTATTATATATATATATATACCTATATTGGATCAGGCTGCACGCTGCATCAGTATATGTATTGGATCGGGCTGCATGCCGCAGCAGTATATATATTGGATCGGGCTGCACGCCGCAGCAGTATACATGTGGATCGGACTGCACGTCGCTGTATTATTGCGCTTGGGCTGTAGGAGCCCCTTCGGAGTCTGAGTCTGCACACATTCTCAGTGAGCACTGGAGTATATTATGGGATCGGGCTGCACACCGTAGCAGTATGGTTATATATGTATATATATATATTGGATCGGACTGTATGCCGCAGTAATATATATGTGGATCGGACTGCACGCCGCTGTATCATAGCGCTTGGGCCTAGGGAGCCCCTCCAAAGTCTGTATACACCCCCAGTGAGCGTCGTCGACGTTAAATGGAGCGGGTTGCGCGCCGCAGCGGTATATGTATTGGAGCGGGCTGCACGCCACAACATTATACTTATTCATATCCTTATGCATAGATAAATACCTATACATTATAGACATATGTATATATCTACATACATTGAGTTGGCTGTACACCGTAGCGGTACGAGTGAGGATTTCGTCAGTGTGGGGCCTTGTTGAGATAGATGTGGACTGGGGATCAGAGTACTCACTGTAGTGATGACTTACCTGTGGGGGTTTGCCTTAGAACTGTTTAGTGATAGTACAGGAGTTCTTATTATCAGTTATTGTTTATTATTGTTACTCACTGAGTTGAAATATACTCACCCCACTCCCCTCCACTTCTTGTGCAGATCCACAAGTGCTCGAGAGCAGTTGAGTTGTTGTAGCTGCTTACTCATATCTACTTTTGCGGAGATTACGAGGTAGCTGCCGGCATCCGCAGAACCTATTTTCTCCTTCCTTATCATTTTGTTACTTTCATTTTACTTAGACTTGTTTGTATAGGATGTTTATTCTGTAGAGGCTCAGACTTGTGACACCACGATTTGGTTGGGACCGTATTTTGTATGCTTCTACTATCATGTTTATCATTTTGATATGAACACTTGCTATTTAAGCTTTAATTGATCACCTGAAATTAATAATTGACTGGTTTAAGATAACATGGTCAGGCTTGCCTAGCATTGTGTTGGGTGCCATCACGACCGGGATTGGGGTCGTGACAAGTTGGTATCATAGCCTAGGTTAACAGGTCTCGCGAGTCATGAGCCGGTTTAGTAGAGTCTCATGGATCGGTACGAGGACGCCTGTGCTTATCCTCGGGAGGCTGCAAACCTTTTAGGAAAGCTTCAAATTCTTGAAATTCTTATCGTGCGTACTTGATTCAGCTTGAAGTATGATTCTTGAAATTCCTTCTGCACATTGATGTGCGCACTCGAGTGCTTTGTGATAAATTTGCCTTGATGGCATATGATTCCCCAATCGAGGGACGAGATATAATCTCTATGAGTTCATGTTGGGCCTGTATGGAGGACTTGAGGCCGGATCCTTATCTATGGCCTAAGCACCAAGGTGCTAATTTCGCGAGTCGGTATTATGAAGTTCATACGATCGGTATTGATTTTAATTGTGAGAAATGGCAGTTTGATAATGGGAGAGCTGTAAGGTATTCGGTTCTTATTGTGATTTGATATGTAGCCCTAGCTATGGGCGTGAGAAATATGTTCATTGCCTCTTAGCGGAAATGTAAAGTGCACTACGTGTGGTAGTATGAGTTCAAACTCAAGAAAACTGAATTGGTCGTGCTATGAGTATTGTGGTGAAAGGTATTTGACATATGTTATGATTTGAGCAGGTGCATCGCACGCTCATGTACTAACTTTGATGATATAATTCGTGTTTTAATGAGATTTATGTTGTGGATATACATTGTGATGTTTTGTCGAGTTACCGATGTATTGTTAGGGTGGTTTTGGTGATTCTCTGGCAGGTGGACAGGCCAAATTACAAAGGAAACTCTGTCAATTTTTTTTTTGGAATCATTGAAGACTTAGAAAAGATTTTGTTACCTAAGGAATGGGCTTAACTGTTGCGTGTGAATAAATACAAGAAGTGCAAAAAAATTAAGATTTCTGATGATCCGAGTCTCCGCCAAAGCTTGTAAATGACTCGAGTTTAATCTCATTGTAACATTGTGGCATCATTTGAGTAAAAATGCTATGAGTGGCTGAAAGTGCTTTGATGTATGGCTCCGAGCCAAGTTGGGGAGGTTGTTATTGATTAACTAATTGCACTGTTGTGTGCTATGTTAGTCCTGTCTCTAGGTATGTTGGTAAATTTTTTATAAAGGTTATGGTGCTTCGTAGATGTGAAGAAATACTAGGATGTTTTGAACTTATGTTGGTAAAGAATGTTCGGTGTATAGAAAAGAAAGATAGCTAATTGTATCTGTATGTAATCATGTTCTGCGGTGTCAGAGTTCTAGTAAGGCACGTGTGACTCTGTTCAATAAGGCAGTTGAATTATAACTGGTTGAGGGTGAATGACGCCCGAGAATAGCCTTGCGGTGTTCAAGATCTACGCTTGCAACAGTTAGGTGCCTTAAGACTATGTACGTGGCTAAAAACCGTGGTTTCGTTTGAAGAAATCAAGACTTTTGTTATGTTATGTGGATGATGAGATTCTATGTATCTATATTCGAGAGTAATGATAACAAATTCAAAATTGCAGGAAGTTCTTCAAGGTAAAGTGTTGTAGATTGTGGTACCCCTGGAAACATCTGAGGGAGTATTTAGCGGCCCGTGAGTCTTAGACGGTGTGGTCTTATGTACGAGTCCCATGTGGTAACATGAGTTGATGTATTATGGTGCTACAGTAAAGGCTAATATTCAATTAAAGATGAATCAGAAAGGAAACTAGGTAAATGGAACAACTTGTTAGTAAATTGGAACAGTATGAAAAGGGCACGAGTAACTCTTGGTGTGTGTTCGAGGTAATGAGCCTTGCAGTTATGGTGCAACAAAGCTCTTGATGTGCTGGCAGTTGTGTAGCTCGATGTGGGTAAAAGGACTCAGTCCTGGCAGTTAAGCTTATGCAATGAATGGGAGGAAAGAGTTGTGATGTATTTTATCATGGTTTGAAAATGAGTATATTCCTATCGGTATGCGAAGCATGAAATGTGTAATGATTTTTATCCTATATGGGATCATGAAGGTCCTCAACTAGTTGAGTGCGTCAATGTTCGCGGTGTAGGAGAGGGATATAAATTCTCCATGTATCTTGGTGCAGTATGGTATATGCGATGTGCTATAGAAAGATGATAACGACATGTTCAAGGTTTGAGATCAGTTCATATTATATGGGAAGTTATTAAAATCCCCAAGCAGCGTGGGCAGCTGCAGATAATCTGAGAATCAATCTTCCTGGTGATTAAGGAAAATGGTACTGCTATTCTAGTAATTCGACAGAGTATATGGTCAAAAGGGCCAGGTAATGTAAACTGATAATCTTTAGTGGTATTGTGGTATCCTCTTGTTGGATTGACGGTGAAGATTGAGTTGTTGATGGCATAGGGAAATTTCTGAATGGCTTCGTGGTATGAATGGATGTTTGACGTGTGTTATGTATTCGTACGGTGGAGTGTGGAATCAGGTATAGTAATTCATGTGTTATATATGTGTCGGAGACTAGAAGTTCTCTTAATCCGCCTAAACAGTGGTGGTATGTCGTGTGTATCGACACCGTTTAGCGATTATTGGAAATTGGAAGCCCTAGTGGATCTCTCGTTACTTGATATGACGAATATGAATAATGATCTATGATTGTAGACTGGTTGTCATAAGTCAGGTTGTCTAGACTAATGTGATATGGACTATATCAGAGAAATGTCGCAACTACGTGGCAGAGCGCATCAGATCATGCTCAAGCAGGGTAGATGTACCCTAGGGCCAGCGGACGGCTGGTAGGTATTGCTTTGTCAGTTGGGCCTTCGTGGCGGATGCTAGTGTAGAGGTATCTACCATTGATTCAGTTCTAGTATTGAGGAACTTTGTCGGATGCGTTTCATGTGGCCGAGCTTGAGGCTATATACATGTTTATTGTAATGAGCAACTTGACTCGATGTGCATTCCCTTTTGCTAGATTTATGCGTGGATCGGGTGGCACGCCGCCACAGGTATAGTATCTGGATCGGGTGGCATGCCGCCACATGTATGGTATCAGGATCGGGTGGCACGCCGCCACAGGTATGGTATCTAGATCGGGTGGCACGCCGCCACAGGTATTTTATTGGAACGGGTTGCGCGCCGCAACAGTGTGATGTGGAAAATATAGCTTCTTATATGTTACTTGTATACAATACTTCCTAGCTTCGAGGAATAGTCCGTATTGGGCATCGCTCGGGGAATAGCACATCGGTTGTGTCGTTTCAGGACTTCATAGCGCATATTAATTGTATCACCACAGGTGTGATTGATTGCTTGAGTTCAGACCTAAATATATGCGTGGCTGACCGTTCTGAGCATGGAGACATGGGGTGCTTCAGGAGTAATAGTGTTTGGATAGAATCATGAGCTGTGGCGAGGCCACATGATGTTATGACCTTTCGATGAGCATTCGGGCACTCTTATTCTATGATGCGAGACAAGATCTCAGTTATGTGTTGTGATGGTATTGAGGAATTTGAATTATGACTCTTTTGTGTGAGTCGGTTGTCATGATTCGAGTGTGTTCAGATCATTCTTATTGGAGCCTGTGTTGTGCTTGTTGTGGCATAGGCCGATGTTGAGGTGTCATGTCACCGGTGTGGTGTGTTATGATCGAAATGATCGTTAGAGTCATTAATGAGTACGAGCATATTTGATCTTAGCTTGTTGGAAAGGTAATATCGAGGTTTGGCTCCGAAACCTATTGTGGCATCAGTTTTAAAAGGGAAATGGATTCACGAATGGTTGACCCGAGAGATGGGTTCAGTATATCGCGTGTTTCAACTACCGTGGGCAGGATATGAAGGTGTTGGAATAAGACTCTATCTAATGAGAAAGGTTTTTTTGTTAGTACTTGGTTACCTTGGGCAATTGTTGTGACCCGAGGCCATCGTCTTGGGCGATTGGGTTGTTTGATACATCATGTGATCTCACCCGGAGTGGCAAGTATGGGCTATTACAGATGGATCGTGTGTATTCTGAGTATAGGCATGAGATTCGGATCTGGTATGTGATTTCGGAAATTGCAATGTGGTCTATGGTGCGGATGGGCTATGAGATTTCCAGCTATAGTGTGTACCAGACTTATATGAGATAGGGTGACGTGGGATCGCCCCGAATATATTCTTGGTAAGGTCATTCAGCTATTGGGTTACTCCCGTAAACCTCTTAGTCCGCTCGAGGACGAGCGTTTGCTTAAGTTGGGGAGAATGTGATAACCCGGCCTGTCATCATGTGATTTATCACCTCGTTATGCCCATTAAATGCTTGTTAATGTTTCAATATGCATGTTTGGCGAGTTTGAGTCAATTCGGATTGAGTTTAGTTGGAAATGAGACAAAAAGTCTCTTAGAAGAAGGAATAGTTGGGAAAAGTCAACTGGACGTTGACTTGTGAGTTAGAGAGCTTGGAATCGAATTCTGATGATTCGGTCAGCTCCGGGAGGTCATTTATGAGCTAGGAGAGCGATCGGAAGTGAATTTGGAGGTCCGGTGTAGTTTTCGGCTTGAATTGGCTAAAGTTGAATTTTGGCGATATCCGATCGATAGGTGAGATTTTGATCCGGGAGTCGGAATGGAATTCCGACTGTTGCAGTAGCTCCGTTAGGTATTTTGGATGTGTCTGCGAAATTTCAGGTCATTCGGAGGTCGTTTGGTCGGGTTTTTGATCGAATGTCGATTGCAGAAGTTTGAATGGAAACTTAGGCTTGAATTTCTTGAATTCGATGTTTTTCCGTATTAAAGGATGTGTTTTTATCATTGGAGCAAGTTCATATAGTGTTATGGAGTATGTTTGTGGTATTGGTTGAGGTCCCGGGGGCCTTGGGATGAGTTCGGAAGGTTAAACGGAAAGATTTGGAGTTTGGGAGCTGCTGTCATAAATTGCAGCAGCATTTTTGCTCCTGCGGATTGGGGACCGCAGAAGCGGAATTGCAGGAGCGGAATTATCATCGCAGATGTGAAAGGGGGCTTGGCCAGGTGGTTCCGCAGAAGCGGATGATGCATCGCAGGAGCGGACTCGCTTCTGCGAGTCTGAGGTCGCAGAAGCGGAAGGCAGGCGACTGGGGAAGATCGCAGGTGCGGAGGTGAGTTCGCAGGAGCGGTCTTGCAGGTGCGAGACCTGGGCCGCAGGTGCGAAATGGGCCGGCTTAGAGATGGATTGTAGAAGCGACCAATTGGACGCAGAAGCGGACTCGCAGGTGCGAGTCAAGAACCGCAGAAGCGGAAAACGCACCTGTGATAAGAATAGCAAAAGGGAAAAATTTCATAAGTCATAAAAAACATTAGGGCTCGGTTTTAAGAGGCGAAGTAGGCGATTTGGACGAGAAATTGCTGGGAGATTATTGGGATATTGTCGGAGGTAAGTTTTGTGGTTTAATTACGCGTTTTTATCATGAAATCCTCCTATATTTTACTGAAATTGGGGAAAAGTATGGGGGAATTTAGCCTAAGCCAGTGCTTTGGAAAAATGTCGATTTGAATGGGCAAACGGAGTCCGATTTTGAAAAACTTTATATGCATAGACTCGTGTTGAGACGCGAATTCCGAATATGTAATTTTCGTAAATTTTGGAGAAGCATACCAAAAGACGGGTTGTGACAACTTTGTGGGTTTCGGTGTAATTTGAGTTATTTCGAATGGGTTGTGTGTTATTAGCATATATTGATGTACTCTCTATGATTTTGAGCAGATTTGGCATCCGAGGAGATTGATTTGCGAGGCAAGCGTAAGGAGGACTAAGGCTTCTACCAGTTTGAGGTGAGTGGAAATAGTAAATAATGTACTGAGGGTTTGAAACCCCGTACTAGCACTTCACAGTGCTATGTTGAGATGAGACACGCGTCTTGTGACGGGCGTGGTGGCATTGTGATTGGGGAATTGGACTTGGTCCTTTACGACTAATAGTGTATTGTATATTGTGACTGAGAATGAGATTATAACTGTGTATTTAGGCTAGTAGCCATGTTTGGGGCCTTGTGCCGATCTGTATAGCATTAGGGAACCTGTAGAGCTAGGTGACCCCTATATCATGATTAGAACCTTACACTCAGCTGTAAAATTAGTTGGATAGCATATCGAGAGCCAGTACTAGATGTGTACTGGGAGAGATAGACTACTTAGGGTGGAAATTCCCTGATTTAGCTGAGTGGGCCTGAAAGGCCTTCTATACTGACTGGGACAGGGTCGAAGACCCATTATGAGGTATTATATACATATACCTATATTGGATCGAGCTGCACGCTGCAACAATATATATATTGGATCAGGCTGCACGTCACAGCAATATATATATTGGATCGGGCTGCACGCCGCAGCAGTATACGTGTGGATCGGACTGCACGACACAATATTATTGCGATTGGGCTGTAGGAGCCCCTTGGGAGTCTGAGTCTGCACGCATTCTCAGTGAGCGCTGGAGTATATTATGGGATCGGGCTGTACGCCACAGCAGTATGGTTATATATGTATATATATATTGGATCGGAATGCAAGTCGCAGTAATATATGTGTGGATCGGACTACACGCCGCAGTATCACAGCGCTTGGGCCTAGGGAGCCCCTCCGAAGTCTGTATACACCCCAGTGAGCGCCGTCGACGTTAAATGGAGTGGACTGTGCGCCGCAGCTGTAAGGCCCGGGAATTTTTTTTTTCGAGTTATTTAAGATTTTGTCGTGCTAATGTAGGCTTAGTTATTTTATCTCGTGTGCAAATAATAATTTATAATATTATTTATATCAATTAGATATGTTAATAAGGGTATAAGTCTTATTATAAGTTATTTGGGGTCTAAGGAGAGGCCTAAGTCTAATCCAAGATGGAAAATTGCATATTAGACGAAATCTGTAAAAGAGTGCGCACAAGACCTCAGCTTGAACGATCATATCTCCGGGTATATAAAGATTTGTGTGAGTATCAACCTATCAAATTAAATCCCCTTGAGTCTAGTTTCCAAAGCAACAAACCGTTCGTCATTTGGAGGTGTATACAGAAAGTTATGATCATGTTACTCGTCAGGTGTTAGATGCGCAAAATCCTGAGCGAAATGAACTTCGTGCGTCTCAGGCAAAATGCTTAGGAAAATGCGCGAAGTAATGCATGAAGCTTGCACACTTCGCACATCTGGGCAACATTCCGCGCACCTGGATAGTTTTAATACCCCAAAGACCGGCCTAGAGTGTTCCCAACTCATTTTTGTGGTTTTGACTTGCTCTCTCAAGAGGGTTACATCCCAAACTTCATTCCTATGATCTAAGGTAAGATTTTTATAATTCTTTGATTAATTTCTTCCCCTTAAACACTTATACTAACAAGGATTAATCTTCAAAATCCTTAGATTTTCCTTCTAATTCTTGAATTCTTCAAGAACACCTCAAGTGGAGATTCTTAAAATTCTTACTACAAGAGGTATGTTTATCATCTCCAACTACTCTATGGTGATTATTTATGTAAGATACATACATTTGAACTCATGGGAGGGTGATTGGGAGCCATGGGTTCCTAACCTAGGTTATATTAGTATTGTAGAGGTTGTGAAATGTGTTATTGAGGTATGATTCTTGGTATGGTAGTGTTATGTATGCATGCTTGTGCAAATAGAGTTGGGGGAAGATTGATGAACATAAATAGGTAAAGATTGGGTTTTGAAATGAAGGGAAATATTGTAAAAGAGTATTAAAAATCAAGACGCCCAACTAGTGTTTGATAAAATGCTGCAAGGAGCTGAAACCATAAATGTCTTCCTAAATTATGTTTAATTTTGCTATGTTTCAAGTAGGTTAGGATTGCTAGAATTTCTGAAACGTAGTAGTAACTTAAGGAAAGCTTAAACGAGGTATGTATCGCTAATTTTGATTCTTGTAAAATCGCCCAAATGTGTGAGAATTGTTTTTGGCGTGTGTTAATTTGAGAAATTGTATGAAATTCTTTGATTTCATTGTTGGGTATTCAATTGATGTTGAACTACATGTGGTGTGTTATGAAATATGAGTTGAAGGATAACAAGGGAACTAGAATTGGTAAAGAACTGAGAACAAATTGTTGTGGTGGCATATATGGATTCTTGTGGAAAAAGATGAAACATTTGAACTGTCGTAAATTGTTGAACATACTTATGTGGGCACTCTCGAATATGGAAACGTGGTAATTTGGTTGTGAATTCAGTTTTAAAAATATTTGAGAATATGAACCGAATTGTAAGTTGCTTATTTGAACTTGTTGTAATTTGGTGTAGTGCCTTATTTGCTGTTTGTAATTGTTGTGATTGAAACTGTACGGTGGGATCGGGTTGTGCGCCGCAACATGAAGTAATAAGGTGTGGGTTGGGGTGATAAGGGTGGCCAAGGTAATAAGGGTGGACGAGGTAATAAGGATGGAAAGCGATCGAAATCTCTATTGAAATTGATATAAAATCATTGATGTGAAATTGTGAAAGGAGACAGCAGGAGGGTTTGCAACCTGTGGGGCACCGATTGCCCCTTTGTTTGACTACTTGTGTTTTACGTGATTGATGGGTTATTGTTCTACTTGTTGATCTTAGAACGTGCTTTGTGTTGAGAATTATCTGAAACGAGGAAAATGTGCAAAACATGGTTGGCTGGCTTAATTAATACTTGATGTAATTTAATAGCTTGAGTTTACTTGGGACAAAGTTTGTCCATACATACCAGTACAATTCTAGTGTACTGACGTCCCTTTTGCCGGGGATGCTACATTCGTGTTATGATTGTAGGCGGATCAGTAGCAGGCACTTCAGCTCATCGGCAGTAGTATCCTTCATCTTCCACTGCTCGTTTTGGTGAGCCCCTTTATTCCTCGGGGCCTTGTGTGGCTCATGCCACTTTCATTTTAGACTTTATTTTGGATTTTCTAACGTATAGCCGGAGCCTTGTTACCGGCAAGTATTGTATTCTCTTTCGTATCCTAGAGGCTCCGTAGACATGTAAACTGTGGGATTCCAGTCTTATGTACATATTATGTCGGGCGTTGTAAAAACTGTAAACTTGTTAATGAGTCACTCGCATGGTTATGTTTGTATATTGTGAAATTAGTTATAAATGGGTAAGATATATGGTTTATGAGAAATAATCAATGTAGGGGTAACACGTGGGAATGAAAGGCACCCAGGTCCGCTTGACTGGGGCTACCCGGTCAGGCGCCGGTCATGTCCCTCGATTTGGGGCGTGACAAACTTGGTATCAGAGCCTAAGGTTTTAAAGTGTCCAAGGATGTCTCGGAGTCGTGTCTAGTATTGCCCTTCTTATCGGTGTGTTGTCGACCACATCATATAAGTTGGGGGCTGCACGGACATTTAGGAATTCACCCATTTCTTTGTTACTCTATATCGTGCGGTAAAGTGCATAGTGGAAATATTTGTGTCTAATTCGCGCCTTGTTCCAAAATTTTCAGAATATGGTGCCTAGGAAGAACGCTAGACTCGGCCTTGGGGCCAATGCCAGCCCGAGTGCAGCTACTAATCATGTAATCGATGCCGTGGGCCAGAATGACCCACCAGTCCTGAATTTTCCTGCACCATCTGTTCAAAACCCAAGTGTCCCTATTCCATCTGCGGCAGAGGATGCCACCATCCCTCCTGCCAGTGTTCCTGACTCTGATACAGTTCCAGTTTCTGGTTCTAGTATCTCTAATGAGGATCTTAGGGGAGCCATTCATATGTTAACACAGTTAGTGGCCGCCCAGGCCCAGTGATCCCATGATGCCCCTGCATCCTCCAGCGGACATGGAGATTTCTCTGGCTCCAAAGTCCACCAATTCTTGCGGTTGGCCCCTCCAGAATTCTCAGGCACCGACCCAGAGGCCGACCCACAGGAGTTTCTTGATGAGATATACAATACCCTCAGAGTGATGAAGGCTACAGATATAGAGGGGGTAGAGTTGGCCTCATACAGGCTGAAGGGAGTGGCACATTCATGGTTCGAGATGTGGGAGGATTCCCGTGAGGAGGGGAGCCCTCCGGCCAGATGGGATGAGTTCGTAGATGCTTTCATGGACCACTTCCTACCTGTCGAGATAATGGCAGCCCGTGCCACTGAGTTTGAGGTCCTTAAACAGGGCAGTATGCGCGTTTGGGAATATCACATGGAGTTCGTGAGGTTGTCCAAGTATGCCCCTCATTTAGTGTCGACCATGGATGCCCGGGTTCGACGGTTTGTTCAGCCTTAGCCCTTTGGTAGTGAATGAGGCCGCCACAGTAGCTTTGCACTCAGATATGAACTATGGGAGGATTGTGGGATTTGCTCAGGCCACAGAGGCTAGACAGCTGAAGATTCGTGTGGAGACAAAGAGTAGCAGTAGGGCCCGGTCAATGGGTCGTTCAGGGAAATCACTTCCAGGGAGAGGGTCATTAGGGCCTTCCCAATCATACGCTCAGTCCTCCGCGAGCGCACCGTCATCTGTGCACATTCATCAGTAGGGTAGTTATTCGAGACCAGGTTCAGACAACAAGAGGTCTCGCCAGTCTGGTCGTCCTGAGGTGAGGTCCCAGCAGCAGGGGAGACCTACATGCCCCAAGTGTGGGAGATTTCATACAGAGACCTGCTACCTTGACATCCTGGTATGCTTCGGGTACGGGGTGAGAGGTCACATTCAGCGGGACTGCCGTGCACCCAGTCATCGTATGGGTAGGAGATCTGCCAGTCATCCGGTTCTTCAATTGTTATATCATCAGTGTGTCCTCCAGCTCTAGTAGGGCGTGGTGCGGCTAGGGGTGGAGCTCGTGGTAGGGGTGGACCTAGCCGGTTCTATGCTTTGAGTGGCCGCCAAAGTGCTGAGGCTTCTCCAGATATCATTAAAGGTACCTTGTCTATTCAGGCTATTGATTGTTATGCCCTTATTGATCCGGGGTCTTCCTTGTCTTATGCCACCCCGTTCATTGCTTCAAGTTTTGGGGTAGAACCCGAACAGCTTCATGAGCCGTTCTCTGTATCGACTCCAGTAGGTGATTCTATTACAGCCTCACGAGTCTATAGGAATTGTGTCGTTACGGTGAGTGGTCGTGTTACCACAGCCGATCTCATTGAGCTTGGTATGGTAGATTTTGATGTAATTATGTGGATGGATTGGCTTTATTCGTGCTTTGCCAAGCTTGACTATCGAACGAGAGTCATGAGGCTCGAGTTCCCTAACAAGGCAACTATTTAATGGAGAGGAAGTGGGGTGGTGCCAAGTGGTAGGTTTATTTCCTACCTTAAGGCTTCGAAGATGATTAAGAAGGGGTGTATCTATCACTTGGTCCGGGTAACGGACACCAACTCAGATGTGCCTACCCTCGAGTCCGTGCCAATTGTAAATGAATTTCCTGAGGTGTTTCCGGATGAGCTTCCAGGGATCCCACCAGATAGGGAGATCAATTTCGGGATTGATGTATTGCCAGATACTCAGCGAATATCCATTCCACCATACGGAATGGCGCCAGCAGAGTTAAGGGAGTTAAAAGAGCAGCTGAAGGATTTATTAGAGAAAGGGTTCATACGACCGAGTGTGTCGCCGTGGGGTGCTCCAGTTCTTTTTGTCAGCAAGAAGGATGGGTCATTTCGAATGTGTATTGATTATCGGCAGCTCAACAAAGTCACCATCAAGAATAAATATCCTTTGCCTCGGGTGGATGATCTGTTTGACCAATTGCAACGAGCAAAGTTTTTCTCTAAAATTGATCTACGGTCCGGGTACCACCAATTGAAGATCAGAGAGCAGGACATTTCTAATACCGCCTTCAGAACTCGTTATGGCCACTTCGAGTTTTTGGTTATGTCTTTTGGGCTAACCAATGCCCCAGCAGCTTTTATAGACCTTATGAATCGGGTTTTCAAGCCATTCCTAGATTCCTTCGTAATTGTATTCATTGACGACATCCTCATCTTCTCTCGGAGCAGGGAAGATCATGCCATTCACCTCAGAACGGCATTGAAGACCCTTCATCAGCACCATTTATACGCCAAGTTCTCGAAATGTGAATTTTGGTTGGAGTCCGTAGCCTTTCTGGGGCATGTTATTTCCAGTGAGGGAATTCAAGTGGATCCTCAGAAAATTGCAGCAGTGAAAGATTGGCCTAGACCTACGACCCCGACAGAGATTCGTAGCTTCTTGGGTTTAGCAGGGTACTATCGGAGGTTCGTGGAGGGATTTTCAACCCTCGCCTCCCCATTGACTAAATTAACGCAGAAGGCTGTTAAGTTCCAGTGGTCCGACGCATGTGAGAAAAGTTTCCAAGAATTGAAGTCAAGATTGACCTCGACACCGGTATTGGCCTTGCCAGAAGGCACAGAGGGATTTGTGGTTTATTGTGATGCCTCCAGGGTTGGTTTGGGATGTGTATTGATGCAGCACGGGAAAGTCATAGCTTACGCTTCCAGGCAACTTAAGAATCACGAGAAGAATTATCCGACGCATGATTTGGAGCTTGCAGCTGTTGTGTTTGCCTTGAAAATATGGCGGCACTATCTTTATGGGGTTCATGTAGATGTGTTTTCAGACCACAAGAGCCTCCAGTATTTGTTCAAACAGAAGGAGCTGAATCTGAGACAACGGCGGTGGTTAGAACTGCTCAAAGACTATGATATGAACATATTGTACCATCCGGGGAAAGCAAATGTGGTAGCCGATGCTCTTAGTCGAAAATCCATGGGTAGTTTGGCTCATTTGGGTGTGGATCAGAGACACCTGGCTCGGGAGATTTACCAATTGGCTAGTTTGGGGGTTCGTATCTCGACGTCAGACGAGGGGAATGTTTTGTTTCATAATGGAGTAGAATCATCATTGGTTGCGGAAATCAAGGAAAAACAGTTTATGGATCAAGCATTGGTTCGGGTTAAGGAAGTAGTTATGAATGACACGACCTCAGTATTTGTACTCTGTAGCGAGGATGGTGTATTGCGGTGCCAAGGTAGGCTATGTGTCCCGGACGTGGACAAACTTCGGGAGAGAGTAATGGTAGAGGCTCATATTTCCAGGTATTTTGTGCACCCAGGTTCCACGAAAATGTATCATGATCTCAAGGAGATTTATTGGTGGAACAGTATGAAAAGGGATGTGGCAAGCTTTGTAGCTAAATGCCCGAACTGTCAGCAAGTGAAGGCCGAGCATCAACGGCCCGGTGGATTAACTCAGCTTATAGAAATACCAAGGTGGAAATGGGAGATGATCAATATGGATTTCGTGGTGGGGTTACCTCGCACTCGGCGTAAGTTCGACTCAATATGGGTGATAGTGGATCGACTCACCAAATCAGCTCACTTCCTGCCAGTCAAGTCCACTGATACTGCGAAGCAATATGCAAAGTTATATATCAAGGAGATAGTAAGGCTTCAGGGCACTCCACTTTCTATTATCTCGGATCGCGGGGCTCAGTTCACGGCAAAATGTTGGAAGAAGTTTCAGCAAGGTTTGGGAACTCAAGTGAATCTCAGCACAGCCTTCCATCCGCAGACTGATGATCAGGCCGAGCGGACTATTCAGACGCTTGAAGATATGTTGCGGGCTTGTGTCCTGGATTTCAAAGGTAATTGGGATGAACACTTACCACTGATAGAATTTGCTTATAATAATATCTTTCATGCTAGCATTCAGATGGTCCCATTTGAGGCATTGTACGAGAGAAGGTGTAGGTCGCCAATCAGATGGTTTGAGGTAGGTGAAGCGGAATTGCTAGGGCCAGATCTGGTGTACGAAGCTATGGAAAAAGTTAAGGTTATTCAGGAGAGGATGAAAACTGCACAGAGTCGCCAAAAATCCTATGCAGACATTCGCCGAAGAGACTTGGAGTTTCAAGTTGATGATTGGGTGCTCTTGAGGGTATCTCCTATGAAGGGAGTCATGCGATTCGGAAAGAAAGGGAAATTGAGTCCTAGGTATGTTAGGCCATATCGGATCGTTCAAAAGATTGGTCAAGTTGCTTATAGGCTGGAGTTGCCTCCTGAAATGTCATTAGTGCAACCGGTGTTCCATGTGTCTATGTTAAGGAAAGTTGTTGGAGATCCGTCCACCATCGTGCCAGTTGAAGACATCAAGGTTACTGATGAATTATCGTATGAAGAAATTCCAATTGCTATTCTTGATAGACAAGTCCGTAAATTGCGAAATAAAGAAATTGCTTCAGTCAAAGTGTTGTGGATGAATCAACAAGTCGAGGAAGTCACGTGGGAAACGGAAGGTGAGATGAGAGAAAAATATCCCCATCTGTTTGAACAAGTTTAGTAGTGATTGTGTAAACCTTCTTTTTTTGGTAAATGAAGTTTTTGTAAGAACTCAAGTGATAAGTGAATGATTAAGGCGAAATGCGTATGGTATAATGGTGCTTGGAAGTGTATTTCGGGGGCTCTCTAACAGGTGGATATGTCCATATTACAAAGAAGACTCTGGCGAATTTTTCGGAAATTTACGGAGTTAGCCAAATTCGTGGCTATTGATATATTTCATGATGTGAATGAACTGAAGTTACATAAGGAAGGCTAGCGAACGGACCTCAATCCTCATTCGAGGATGAATGATCCTAAGGGGGGGAGAATGTAAGGCTCCGGATTTTTTTTTTTCGAGTTATTTAAGATTTCGTCATGCTAATGTAGGCTAAGTTATTTTATCTCGTGTGCAAATAATGATTTATAATATTATGGATATAAATTAGATATGTTAATAAGGGTATAAGTCTTATTATAAGTTATTTGGGGTCTAAGGAGAGGCCTAAGTCTAATCCAAGATGGAAAATTGCATATTAGACGAAATCTGTAAAAGAGTGCGCACAAGACCTCACTTTGAACGATCATATATCCGGTTATATAAGGATCTGTGTGAGTATCAACATATCAAATTAACGCCCTTTGAGTCTAGTTTCCAACTCAAAAAACCGTTCATAATTTGGAGGTGTATACAGAAAGTTATGATCATTTTACTCGTCAGGTGTCAGATACGTGAAATTCTGCGCGAAATGAACTTCGCGCATACTTCGCACATCTGAGGCAGAATGCTTATGAAAATGCGTGAAGTAATGTGCGTAGCTTGCACACTTCGCGCATCTTGGCAACATTTCGCGCACCTGGATAGTTTTAATACCCCAAAGACCTGCCTAGAGTGTTCCCAACTCATTTTTGGGGTTTTGACTTGCTCTCTCAAGAGGGTTTCATCCCAAACTTCATCCCTATGATCTAAGGTAAGATTTTTATAGTTCTTTGAGTAATTTCTACCCCTTAAACCCTTATACTAACAAGGATTAATCTTCAAATTCTTAGATTTTCCTTCTAATTCTTGAATTCTTCAAGAACACCTCAAGTGGAGATTCTTAAAATTCTTACTACAAGAGGTATGTTTATCATCTCCAACTCTTCTATGGTGATTATTTATGTAAGATACATACATTAGAACTCATGGGAGGGTGATTGGGAGCCATGGGTTCCTAACCTAGGTTATGTTAGTATTGTAGAGGTTGTTAAATGTGTTATTGAGGTATGATTCTTGGTATGGTAGTGTTATGTATGCATGCTTGTGCAAATAGAGTTGGGGGAAGATTGATGAACATAAATAGGTAAAGATTGGGTTTTGAAATGAAGGGAAATATTGTAAAAGAGTATTAAAAATCAAGACGCCCAACTAGTGTTTGATAAAATGCTGCAAGGAGCTGAAACCATAAATGTCTTCCTAAATTATGTTTAATTTTGCTATGTTTCAAGTAGGTTGGGATTGCTAGAATTTCCGAAACGTCGTAGTAACTTAAGGAAAGCTTAAATGAGTATGTATGGCTAATTTTGATTCTTGTAAAATAGCCCAAATGTGTGAGAATTGTTTTTGGCATGTGTTAATTTGAGAAATTGTATGAAATTCTTTGATTTCATTGTTGGGTATTCAATTGATGTTGAACTACATGTGGTGTGTTATGAAATTTGAGTTGAAGGATGACAAGGGAACTAGAATTGGTAAAGAACTGAGAACAAATTGTTGTGGTGGCATATATGGCTTCTTGTGGAAAGAGATGAAACATTTGAACTGTCGTAAATTGTTGAACATACTTATGTGGGCACTCTCGAATATGGAAACATGGTAATTTGGTTGTGAATTCAGTTTGAAAAATATTTGAGAATATGAACCGAATTGTAAGTTGCTTATTTGAACTTGTTGTAATTTGGTGTAGTGCCTTATTTATTGTTTGTAATTGTTGTGATTGAAACTGTACGGTGGGATCGGGTTGCACGCCGCAACATGAAGTAATAAGGTGTGGGTTGGGGTGATAAGGGTGGCCGAGGTAATAAAGGTGGACGAGGTAATAAGGATGGAAAGCGATTGAAATCGCTATTGAAATTGATATAAAATCATTGATGTGAAATTGTGAAAGGAGACAGCAGGAGAGTTTGCAACCTGTGGGGCACTGGTTGCCCCTTTGTTTGACTACTTGTGTTTTACGTGATTGATGGGTTATTGTTCTTCTTGTTGATCTTAGAACATTCTTTGTGTTGAGAATTATCTGAAACGAGGAAAATGTGCAAAACATGGTTGGCTGGCTTAATTAATACTTGATGTAATTTAATGGCTTGAGTTTACTTGGGAAAATGTTTGTCCATACATACCAGTACAATTCTAGTGTACTGACGTCCCTTTTGCCGGGGACGCTACATTCGTGTTATGATTGTAGGTGGATAAGTAGCAGGCACTTCAGCTCATTGGCAGTAGTATCCTTCATCTTCCACTGCCCGTTTTGGTGATCCCCTTTCTTGCTCGGGGCCTTGTGTGGCTAATGCCACTTTCATTTTAGACTTTATTTTGGATTTTGTAAGGTATAGATGGAGCCTTGTTACCGGCAAGTATTGTATTCTCTTTCGTATCCTAGAGGCTCCGTAGACATGTAAACTGTGGGATTCCAGTCTTATGTACATATTATGTCGGGCGTTGTAAAAACTGTAAACTTGTTAATGAGTCACTCGCATGGTTATGTTTGTACATTGTGAAATCAGTTATAAATGGGTTAGATATGTGGTTTATGAGAAATAATCAATGTAGGGGTAACGCGTGGGAATGAAAGGCACCTAGGTCCGCTTGACTGGGGCTACTCGGTCAGGCGCCGGTCATGTCCCTCGAGCGGGCTGCGCGCCGCAGCGGTATATGTATTGGAGCGGGCTGCACGCCGCAACATTATACTTATTCATATACTTATGCATATCCATATATATACTTAAATACTTATAAATTATAGACATATGTATATATTTACATACATTGAGTTGGCTGTACACCGTAGCGGTACGAGTGATGATTTGGTCGGTGTGGGACCTTGTTGAGATAGATGTGGACTGGAGATGAGAGTATTCACCGTAGTGATGACTTACCTGTGAGGTTACCCTTAGAATTGTTTAGTGATAGTACAAGAGTTCTTATTTTCAGTTATTATTTATTATTGTTACTCACTGAGTTGAAATATATTCACCCCACTCCCATGCACTTCTTGTGCAGATCCACAGGTGCCCGAGAGCAGTTGAGTTGTTGTAGCTGCTTACTCATATCTACTTTTGCGGAGACTACGAGGTAGCTGCCGGCGTCTGCAGAACCTATTTTCTCCTTCCTTATCATTTTGTTACTTTCATTTTGCTTAGACTTGTTTGTATAGGATGTTTATTCTGTAAAGGCTCAGACTTGTCACACCACGATTTGGTTGGGACCGTATTTTGTATGCTTCTATTATCACGTTTATCATTTGATATGAACACTTGCTATTTAAGCTTTAATTAATCACCTGAAATTAATAATTGACTGGTTTAAGGGATAACATGGTCGGGCTTGCCTAGCATTGTGTTGGGCGCCATCACGACCGGGATTGGGGTCATGACAAGAACCTTCTACCAAGGGTTCAAGTGCATTCACGGCTAATTTGTGTATACTAAACTGAAAATAATTTGAAAGAGTGGGGGTGGGAAATCTGAATATTAAATTCAAATTTCCCTCCCATTTTTTGCTCAATAAATAGGCCTTCTTAGGCCACCATTTAAGAGGTTCAGAAGTTTTTAAGTCGGAAATACACTAAAAAAAATGGTTCTACTACTGTTTCATTGGTTTAATTCGAGTAAAACTCTTGGTTTCTGGTGTTTCGATCATTGTTCTGCATCATTTGGTTAAAATTGTTGGGTCTTCTACTGTGAATTCATGTCTGTTGTTGTGATATATTGGATCTACTGCTGTTATTACTTGGATTCATGCCTGTTACTGATCTTCTTCTTCTTTCATCCTTAGAACTCATCGAATCTTTTTCTCAATTTGACCAGGTACACTCTTGACTTTCAAGGATGTAGTTGAAGCCTATGCCTTAGTATTTCTGTATTTTTTATACTGTTCCTTTCATAGCTGTGGAATACTTAGATTTTTATAATTCATTAGGACTCTATTGTATAATATGGACTTGGACTTTATGAACTATGAACTAAAACTAGTAATGATGTGGAATCCTTGGCTTAGGTATCAATAAAGGATAACACGGAATAGCCTAGTTTAAAAAGTGACCACCTAGATTTATAGGTTTGAAATTAGTTAGAAGCTAATTGAGTGCTTTTGAATGTTCATTAGTTTTTTAGAGTACTCTCGTTGTTTATTAGAGTACTCTCGTTGTTTAAGCTTCTGAATTAGTTATTGTCAACGAAAATAATAAAGTAGTTAGATACATGTTGTTCATAATCCTGAATTGTTAAATTTGTTTATATTTCGTATTAAAATTTAAAATCAGAATATGACACGAATCCAGTATGAATGAAATTCAGGATCTTATCAAAAACATGTCAACCGTACAATTAGTTTAGTCATTTCGAAGTCACAAGTAAAATCAAACAGACTTGAATCTGAATGAATATATATCTCAATACAATTTGACTGATACAATTTAATAGCTAAACGTTGATAGATGAATAAAAATTGGAGTTACATTTTAGTTGAAATCTGCTGATACTGAAGTGATAATGTTCGTATAGTTTGCATGATATATGATTAAATCTTTTTCAACTTTAGTTAATAATTTTGACGAGTCCAGGTAGAGGAAGTTGGATTTAACCGTGAAAGCTTCTAAGCCCGTGAGCTTGAATTCATAATTGTGGACTAGGCTTTAATTAGCCTTGAGCACTTTTGTGCATTTCCTTTAAATTAGCTCGAATTTCAGGCCCAAAAACATATAGTGGCCTGGATATGAATAAATGTCAATATCAATTTTCATAAAACTGCATTAATAATTATTTCAATAATGGAAAAACAATGATAGAAAACTTAGCACGATCTAGGTTTAACCTTTAAAATACAATGAGATGAGCCTCGTCATAAACTAAGATACACGAGGCCCTCAAATAATCATTATGACATTTTAGACATCGGAAGGACCGTTTAGGTAACTCCACGGTCCTTCCCAAAGTAATAAAGAAATAGATATCATAGGCACAATTTTAATATACATTCTCAAGTACGGGTGCACATTTATGTGACCCAAATCCTACTCTCAATTAAGTCAAAATGTATCTAAAGCCACAGGCGTACTAGTATAGTGTGGTTAAGGAGTGCATTTTTACGACGTTGTAATTCTTAAAAATTGAAAAGCGGAACATTAATGCACATGATTTAAAAACATATAATTGGAATCATATAAAATCAAATTCAACAGTTGAGCGACCGTGCTAGAACCACAGAACTCGGGAGTGCCTAACACATTCTCCCGGATTAACAAAATTCCTTATCCGGATTTCTTGATCGCAGACTGTAATAGAGTCAAACTTTCCTCGGTTCGGAATTAAACCGGTGACTTGGGACACCATTATATTCTCAAGTGGCGACTCTGAAAACTTAAATAACTAATCCCGTTCCAACTGTCCTTAAATTGAAAAAAACTCCTCTATGCCCTCGCGGGTAAAGTAGTATGAAAAAAGGAGGTGTGACAGACACAATATCGCATTGTATAGGTTTTAATTAGAAATAACTTCAACGGACATTTTTTTAAAATGAATCGATTTTGTCTAGTTCAATAGTCGCCCCAATCGGCATAGGCTAAAATAAGTGACTCGGGCACATTTTTGATCCGCATACTCGTTAGGAACCTGGGTCCAGGTCGAGATTAGGCCCGTTTTATTCAAAATGCTAAATGTACAGTTTTAAGTTAATAAAAGCAGTTTAGAATTGATTAAAAGCACATGATTTATAATATGTATTGACATCAGATATTTTAAGTCATTTACAATAGTTTTAGCGACCGTGCTAGAACCACGGGACTCGGGGGTGCCTAATA
The DNA here is from genome assembly GCA_032618575.1 of Nicotiana noctiflora. Lineage (NCBI taxonomy): Eukaryota > Viridiplantae > Streptophyta > Magnoliopsida > Solanales > Solanaceae > Nicotiana > Nicotiana noctiflora. Next base: position 70,918 of record JASVEL010010222.1, read on the forward strand.
CCTTCCCTCGAGTCAATAGAATTCCTTACTTAGAATTTTTGGTTCGCAGACTTCATTTCGAAAGTCAAAACTTCCTCGATTCGGGATTTAAATAAACCGGTGACTTGGGACACCATAATTTATTCCAATTGGCGACTCTGAAATAAATAAAATAATCTCATTTCGAATATTGTCACTTAAATTGAAAAAACTCCTTTATATACTCTCTCGGGGCGGGGCACCAAAAGGAGGTGTGACAACTACAACAAAAATTAAAAAAATAGAATTCAGCTTATAAGTCCCGTTATTTTCTCAAAACTAAAAGGAAAAACCATGAACTCTTTTCCATTAATTACAAATGGCGAGGTTGCATTTCAATACCAATAAATCTGCAATTCAAATCTTTGAGGAAAGAGTTAAGAACATGGAAAATTCGTCTATGAAATCTGCTACCATATTCAAAGTAAATGTTGGGTTACGTGAATCAAATCCGGATGCTTATACACCAAAGATGATTTCCATTGATACTTACCATAACAAAAATTCTCAACTTGGCTTAATGAAAAAATACAAGCTGTTATACCTACAACTACAACTGTTTCTCAAACGAAAAACAGAGATTGATGTGAAAAGTTGCATTAGTGAAATTGAGAAACTAAAAGACGAAGCACTAAAGTGTTACGATGATAACCTTGACAGTGACATTGTTGTCAAATTTTCACAAATGTTGTTGCTTGATGGCTGTTTTATAGTTGAGTTTATTCGAGAATTTTGTGGAATGAAGCCAAGAGAAGAAGACAAAATCATCAACATGGGCTGGATGATCGTTCGAGTATGCCGAGACATGTTATTACTAGAAAACCAAATACCTTATTTTGTCCTCGCCATGTTACATGAAATGACTAAGTATCCTACAGAACCAAACTTGATAAAGATGGTGAAATCCACATTCTATGATCGTTTCCCAAATAAAATCATGATGTCATGTCGGCGGTGATGTCATTTTAAAAAGTTGACCACGTGTCAACGGATTGACGACGCTATATATTTTCCCTATTCACGTCATCGCCCTCATAATAAGGTCAAAATTTTCCAAAGACGAGGTCGGCATTTCCACCCATTGAAGATGTCTAATGGATACGCCTCCAACAAGTTGAGGGACTAACTGTATGGGGTCAAATTTGGCCCTATACGCTTCTACGCCGAAGAGTATGCCCAGTAAACGCATATCTGCTACAGTAAGGGCACGGCTCGGACGTGAGGGCGAAGGTGACGGCATTTAGAACTAGGCATCCTCACTAGGAGGACGTCGACCACATTTTATATTTTTATTATTATTAGGCCCCTTCTTATATAAAGGGGACCTTCCCAATGTAAAGACCATCAATATTATTATTGAATAATACAATTCTCTCATTCTCTCTTTCTATCTCTTACTTCTGACGAACAACATTTTGAGTTCATAATATCATCATAAAGTATTAGATCTACAATATAGTTATCATTCTTACTTCTCTAGGCCTATTATATTTGATTACGATTATCCTCTCGTATTTTTAATTATTTTATAGCTTACAAAATACACTTTAACTTTTGAGTCAAACAGAAGGTAATCACTTACACCTTTAAAATCCGAGACATTTATCTTTGGCGTTCTTGCTATAAAACCAACTGATGTTAAGTGGGAAGTACTGCTAAAAAAAATGCAATACTTGCGCTTGTTGTCTGACTAACCCTCTAGCCAGTAAAATATTTTAAGTGCCAACACAACAATGGGTCTTTGGGCGTAACAAGGTTTAACCACTAATTAGCATCATAAACAAAATGGAGCAGTACCAACGTAATTTTCTGCTACGAGGAAAAAATTACATCTTCTCCAATAGAAACTAGTTACATCCCCTAAATATACTCAACCACTTAGAACTAAGAATAGCGTTTTGCTTGCTAGCCTAGCTTGGAGGCTTTTTCATTCACCACACTCTCTATACCTCCTTACAGTTAGTAAGACCTACATCTCTCTATACACAAACCAATCAGATCAACTGTTTTGTGCCCTCACTAACAATGGTCATTTTTCTGTACAATCTATTGAGTTTTTGTACCTGGCTGCATCGCACCATGGGAAACCAAATAAGGTATGGATACCACCCAAACCAAATTTTTATAAATTAAATACGGATGCTGCCACTTCATGCATAACTAATCCGGACAATATTAGATATATTCGTGATTTCTGATGGCAGGCACCTCCTCAAGCTGCCCCATGATCCGTAGTTCTACGTATTTACTGAGAACAAAATAGTGTAGCAGATCAATTGGCAAAAGCAGGAAGCAGGATGCAATGTGATGCTGCTCCACATGTGTTTGAAGAACCACCCTTTCTTGTGTCCAGTAACCTCCGAGCAGACCAAATAGGAGTCACTACTCAACTCACAGTTACAGTTAGTGGCTGACCTAGAGTATTATTAGTTGGTTCCCCATAACTTAGTAACTTTGCATAGGCAATATATTTCTATTAAGAAATCCTCTAAATATTGTATGTATTGGAATATGGGGTTATATGTATAGATGTATATAGGGACTTAAGTGTGTACATAGAGAAGTGAGGTGTCTAAGTGTAATTATAGAAAGATGATAACTGCTTTTATATTTTCTGATAGCTCACGTGTGTATAAGTGAGGCTTCTTCTCTGTAAATGTCTTTTAATAGAATAATAAAACTTCTTCTTCCTCCATAGCTGAATTTCTAACATGGTATTAGAGCTATGGAGGAAAATGGAGAAATCGGTACGGAAAGGAACTAATACTCTGTAATTTTGAGCTTAATTCATTTACAGTTCTATTGTTTCTTCTATTCTTCTTCTTCTTTGAACTATTTGAGCTCGGAATTGCTTAACAATGGGCGAAAATTCTGGGAAAACGAAAATCGATTATACTCATCCATTGTTTCTTCAACCTTCTGATACTCCTGGATTGGTATTGATTCCAATTCAACTCATATGATCTGAAAACTATGGTTTATGGAGTAGATCTATGCGACTTGCTTTGAAAGCAAAGCGAAAGCTAGGTTTCATTACTGGAAAATGTATCAAGGAAGCGTTTGAAGAGGAATTGCATGAGGAATGGGAAACATGCAATGTTATAGTGCATTCA